>JAQFZP010001060.1:0-23155 GCA_034695745.1 Geophilus truncorum | reverse complement strand
GGCGAGAGAGAGAGAGAGAGAGAGAGAGAGAGAGAGAGAGAGAGATTAAACTTAGAACCTCTAGCATGCTTGTTGCTGAACCAATAGGGTCTATTGGTTATTTTTTCTCTTCTTTCTTTTCCTTACTTCTTTATTTTCTATTCTCACCTTTAATGAGATTTGAGGCGTTCATTCTTCTTTCGGCTTGGTTTGGTTGGTTTTTCTTTGCTTTTCTAAATTTTGTTTTGTTAATGATTTCTGAATCCCATTGGGGCTAATCTCATTTGATTAAAGTTGTTTGAGAAAGTAAACAGTGATTGAAGTAATGTGTCTACAGTACACAAATATTGCAATTAATATATGTGTTTAAGTTTAAGTAAATGATAATTAATTTAATTTGTTTTTGAAAAATCCGTATTTGTTATGATAGCTTGAATTAATTTCTGGACTTAAAACCACTCACTCTAAACTTATCGAGCCATTTCATCTCCCCATGTATTAAAGTCTTAATATTTTTTCCTGAATTTAAATTTAATCTGTTTATACTTATTTGTCTACTATAAGTATAACAAACAATACTGTAACATTTTATACATACAGCAATCACATTATAAACTGCCAAAATAAACAATCTGTAATCAAAGTCTGTAAATAATCTGTAATTAAAAATTATTCTGCACACAATTTTTAGAAAATAGCTTCAATATATGAACTAGATTTTTCTGTACCGTAAAGTATATTTAAAATTTTCAATTTTTAACTACAGATTAACGATATTTATAGACTTGTAACAAAAAAAAAATATGCAAAACTGACCTTGTTCGTCGATTAAAAATCTGCCAAGACCATCTCCGTCTCTGATGGAATAGATGACTCTACCGTCATTGCTCCACGGGTCGTCTTCATCATGCGCTTCCACTTGCATCACAAACGTTCCAGGCGGTTTGTTCTCTGCCACCCGACCGGTCAGCACGAAGTCGTCAAAAGTGGGTGCTTGCCGGTTCTCGTTCACGTCCATCACTTCAACCAACACGTGTGTCGTTGACTCCAATGGCGGAGTTCCTTCATCGCGCGCACGAACGCTCAGATTGTACATTTGCCGTGACTCGAAATCCAGGGGTTTCACCAGTCGCACCACTCCGTAAGCAGAGTCCACTTCAAACGGCAGATCTGGATCGCTCGAGACGTCGGGCAGCGAGTAGACAACATGTCCGCCTGCACCTAAATCTGGATCGCGGGCCCACAAAGTGATCAATACCGCTCCCTGCGGCACGTCTTCGCGGATCCGAGTTGAATATTGGTCCAATGCAAATTTTGGTGCGTTGTCGTTTACGTCCAACAACTTTACTCTGACCACGGCTGTGGCGCTCAAAGCCCTGTCCACTCCTCCATCAGTGGCCCTCACTCTCAGTTCGTACACAGGTTGTTTCTCCCTGTCCAGTTCTGCAACTACCTTCACGGTGCCGTCGACCGAGTCTACGGCAAAATCCTTCGTGTCGGTGAGCAGCGAGTAAGTCACTCGAGAATTTCTCCCAGAATCCTTGTCTGTGGCGCGAAGTCTGACCACCACAGACCCATTAACCACATCTTCCGATACAGTCAGGGAATGGACGGATTTATCAAAGACAGGCGGGTTGTCATTGACATCATCAATTTCAACTTCTATCGTTTTCCATGACCCCCTTTGAGGTCTACCTAGATCCCACGCTGTCACGTTGAGTCTATACGAAGAACGACGCTCTCTATCAAGTGGTGCAGTTACCTTCAAAACACCGCCATACATATCAATCTGGAAACATCCGTCAACATCACCGTCTGAGATGACATAAACTACTTGACCGTTGTATCCAAGATCACGGTCCACTGCCTTGAGATTCGCTACTTCAAATCCAACTTCGGCACTCTCATTGACCACAAACTTCGCAGGTATTTCAGTGAGAAAACGAGGCTGATGTCTGTTGGCCCCATACCTGATGGGCATCTGGGCAATCAAATCCTCGTGATCACCCTGGTTGTTCTTTTCAGATAGAGCGAGCTGTTCTTTGAGATTCGCTGCAACTCCGACGTCCCGACACTGGAACGACACAGTCTGCCGGTTAACCAGTGTCATCTTAATGGCCATTTCGTCAGCAAAGTTCAATCCGTCGGTGGCAGTGACGTTGAGAAACCGTTCCTTTGCCTTGACATCTTCCAGACTGCAGGCAAGCGACACGACGCCGGAACTGGGATCGAGCTCGAAGCAGCGGTCCTCGTTGCCGGAGACAATCAAATACGTGATGATGTTGCCGGAGTCAAAGTCGACAGCCGACAGCGTCAGGATTGGCGTTCGGATGGGTGCGCGGCGGTACAGCTGACCCACGCAGTCCACCTTCTCAAACAGGGGCCGGTTGTCGTTCACGTCACGCAGATTCACACGCAGCGTCATCTCCGTCTGGCGCCGGTATGGACTGCCCCAGTCGGAGGCGCGCACTTTGAGCAGGTACGTCCGGCGCTGCGTCTCGTAATCGAGCTGCTCGCGGGTGCGAATTTCGCCCGTGAAGTGGTCGACGGAGAAGGGCGTTGGGCTCAGGTTGGCGATGCTGTAAGACACGTAGCCATTCTCTCCCTGATCGCTGTCGACTGCCCGCGCCGTGAACACTGCGGTGCCGGCCGGCTCGTTTTCCGCCAGCGACACTTCGCTCGAGCTTGTCACGAACACGGGATCTTCGTCATTGGCGTCCGACACGCTCACCGCCACTTTCGTCGTGCTGTTCTTTCGCATTCCACTGTTCCCCTGATCTACAGCCATCAGTGTCAATTCGTACTCCTTCCTCGTTTCTGCATCCAGCTGTCTGGCTACCTTGACCACTCCAGTGCCAGGGTCCACAGTGAACGAACCGTCGTTTCCTTCGACTATTGTGTATCGAACCATTGCGTTTCTGCCTACATCTGTGTCAAAGGCCAAAACCCTCAGTATTGGTGTTCCAACAGGTGCCAGTTCTTCAACAGTCGTTTCATACCTTGTCTTTGGAAATTGTGGAGCGTGATCATTCGAATCGGTCACCCTCACCCGCACCAATTTAGTTGTCGATCTCGGTGGCATTCCTTTATCCCACGCCCTTATGGTCAAGTTATATCCATAGGGAGCCATCTCCCTATCGAGAAAACTCAGAACTGCAATGTTGTATTCGTTCGGTCTGCCACCCTTCTGCATTCGGAACAACCCGTCTTCGTCGCCGGACACAATTTCAACTTTCCCGATTTCTCCGTGGACACCGTCGTCGTCGTCGGTAATTTTAACAATGGCGTAGACGTCCACGTTGCTGTCCTCGACCACGGACGACAAGTGCTGCACAAAAATCACGGGATCGTGCAAATTCACTTGCCGCACACTGACTCTCACGTGCGCCGCTCGTGCCGTGGCGCTGGTGGTCTTGGGACCTCGGTCGTGGGCCAAAATGGAAAACTCGTGCACGGGTCTTTCGTGATGCGAGAGTGGTCTCGTGAGCGTCACGACGCCGGACGTCGGGTGGATGGCGAACTGGTTCGACTCCTTCAAGTACCCGGGGTCCAGGCTGTAATACACTTCCCCGTTGATCCCGATATCGGCGTCGGAAGCGCTGACACGAACCACGCTTCGATGCAACGGTGCATCTTCGGCCACCTCGACCTCGTAGTCATTCGGGTGAAAAAGCGGGCTCAGGTCGTTGGTGTCCAGCACGGTGACCCGCACTTGCGTCTTGGCCCTGAAGTTGGATTTGTGCTGTCCGCGCGACTTGATGGTGGCTCTGACTTGCAGCAGATACTCGTCACGTCGCTCCCTGTTGAGTACGTCGTTGTTTCCGGTGTGGGTGCGGATGAGGAGGAAGCAGAAGTCGCCCACTAGCCGCGACTCGGCCTTGAAGAACTTCTCGGCGTCGCCGGCCGTGATCTTGTACTTGACCTCCAGAGTGGGATCGGCCATGGTGATTCCCATCTTCTCGTCGGGAGTAACAAACGCTCTCCCACGCACGTTCTCGGCGATCGTGGCGTTGTAAGAGTGGCGCGTAAAGCTGAACACAAAGGGGTCGTAGGCAGCCATGCAGGGAACGAAGCTGTCTTGAAGTGCAAACGTCCATGCCGCCACGTAGAGAAATGTTCGCAGCCCCCGCCACGACGGGCCGCGGCTGCCAGTTGCTGCCATCGCACGACTCGCTAGGGGGCATTCACTCGTGGACTAACATCATCCATAAACTGGAAATAGAATAAAAAATATTTTGTTAAATAAAGAAAATCAGTTTTTGAGAGTTATTATATTTTTCATTAATTAATTTAGGTAATTAGAAATAAATTATTAAAATTCAATCAAATTAGGTGTTTTTTTTTTGTGGTTGTTGTTAGTAGTATAATAGTTTCCAGATAATTTCATCATTTTTTTCATTATTAATTTTTAATCTATCAATTCATCAATTTTAAAAAATTCCAAAATTAACAATTTGATAAATTAACATAAAACACTCAAAATGTCGGTTTAAAGCAAATTCAAACTAAAATACTGTAAACTTTAAAGTCATTATTCTGACTAATGGCACTTTTAAAAACAGCATAACTACTCTTCATTGCTTTAAAAAACTTAGAAAATATACCCAAAACTTAAAAAAAAAAAAAAACGCGACTTAAATACAATACCAGTAAATAACTGTTTTAAAGTCAAAATTAAAACTGAATTTTTCTTACTACCGGTATTTATAATGATGATTCATGCCCTTTAAACTCTTACTTTCACAAGCTCAAGACAGAAAGCAATCCCTTAATTTCTTTCAAACGAAATTGACCTGTCCCAATAAATCGAGTCCACAAAACACCTGTTAAACTTTATTGTCTCCCATCAACGTCCCGCAGTACCATAAACAACCCTTCCAGCTCCGCGGTCGTTGCCATGACGACCGAATGAGTTACGCCCGCTCAGGTGTTTCTCCGGGGACCGCTTTTTTCTTATCGTAACGTAAACACCGGCAAATAAATTCGGAAAATAAAAATAAAGAAACCAACGAGGTGCGGGTCGATTAGTTTACGGGTGTAACGAACTCTTTTTGCTCGCGGTCCAAGGTCGAAACGGAAGTTTGAAATATGAACTGTTGATTAAACCGGCGGAGTTAAAGACGAGCGCATCGAGTTGCAGCGCCGCACTTAATTGGTTCTTTTTTATGGCTGCGTCAAATTGTAAAATGCAAATTCGACCACAATACAAACAACCAGCCACTTTCGACACGTGGCAGCTGTTTCCCTTCGCGCACCTTCATCAGTGAACGCGAAAGAAAGGGGGGGGGGGTTTGGATTGGAGGATGGGAGGGAGATTAGCACTTCCGATTCGTGCGTTCGGCCTTCGAGTTCAATAGAAAATTCCAACTGCACCATTCGAGCGGTCCGTCAAATTGATTCGGCACACAGGGTCTTCTTCCGTTGCCTCACGACCGGAAACGGCTCGAGTTTCGCACGTGTGGAGTGTGGAAAAAATAAAAACTTTTTCACACTCCTCTTTTTCACACTTTTATCGAATGGTTGTAAGCATTTTACTGTTTTGTAACACTGGTATTAGAAAAAATAGAAAAATTGTTGAATGTTAAGAAAATTTAATTTTTACGTAAAATGTAAGTGCAAAATTGGCTAATTGGATAAACAACATAAAACGTAAAATAAATTTAGAAAACCTTTTAAGACATTAAGCAATTGTAATTTACTTAGTTTTGCTTTAAAAATGAACAATTCTAACTTTGCATCACCAACTACTACCAATTAACCAAGATAAACCAGAGATTTGTGGATCCTTTATTCTAAGTACTCTTGGTCATAACAACTTTAATTTAACAAGTAAATTTGGCATTCGAATAGCCAAATACTAAATAGAATATAAAAATTACTCAAAAGTTCTAAAAATAAAAATATTGTAACCTTAACGCTGTTTCCCTGATTTATTCATCTTAATTTATATTTTCAATTGTAGTAATAGCTTCAGGTGATGAAAATTTCTATTTCTTAATTCAATTTGCCAATCTGTTCCGTGCAGTATAATAAACAATAGTAACTTTTTGGCAACTACCGTGACTTACGTTGTAACCATAACTAGTTTCCAAAAAGTTATTATTGTTACACATGAGAAAAAAGTAACTAGTTAGCATTATTACCGTTACTCTAACTGTAGGAAAGATTAGAGGTGTTACCAATCCCGTTACTGTAAATATGACATTATTTAAATAAAATAAAAATTAGCACTAATTTCGACCTACTGCCCCAAACTGCACCGAGCACGAGGCAGAAATCACCGAGCAAATTTACCCAAGTATGAATTTAAATTACGATATTTTTATTAAATTTAATGTAAAAAATTAAGAAATCTTAATTCTTAACACACGAAATATCTTTTTAAAAAAAAGGAACATTTGTGATACCTCACTACATGCATTACTCACTGCATTGTTATAACAAACGAATTACATTGCAGTTGCCAATAAAATGAAAGTAACGAGTTTCATATGAAATTTTATCCAAATATAACATTCCAGGTAATATTTTTATGCATAGATCTTGTAATGCCATGTGGTTGATAGCAACTGGCCAAAGAAGCCACTGGTCACCTTAAAAGACACCTACTCAGCCATCCATCACTCCCACTCATAAAAAATTGAAAAGCCCTGACCTTTGAATCCCGTGGTTCATTCGAGTCGAACAATCGATAAGACCGAGCCCTGTAATTCAAATCACCTCGCTGCCCAACCCACTTCCGGTCCAGTCAAGCAGGCCTGGGAGTAGCAACACTTCAATTACACCTCCCTTTTTGCTTCTCGCCAAATCCATTTACAAACTAGTTAATTAAACGACTCCGGCAAAATTCTAACGCGGCAAACAAGCACGCTCAATTAATGGCTCCGATTTGCTAACTCATCCAATTACCACTCTAAGCAGAACTTAGCATTCACAAGCACAAACACGGCCAATCGATGTGTGAAATAAGTGAAAACTCCAGATAAAACTCGCCCCAGTTGACTAAGAGTAGGGAAAAAAAAACATCCCTCCATAGCAATCCCCTAGCGGAAAGATCAAACGGAGAGAAGTGCAAGCAGACGGCCATCTTTGTTTGCCTAAGAGCCTCGCGCAAATTTAATTTATCACATTAACAGTTCCTTCTTTTCCTTCCGCTCAAAGAATCAAAGTTTGGTCCGAATGACCATTTGTCGATTTCGGTGGTGATGTTTTGTGGACTTATTGGATAAGTTTCAAAAGTTTACTGAGGTGATAATATGTTATATTATTGGCTATTATAAGCTTCCATAGTTTTTTTTTGTTTTTTTTTATGCACCCTACATTCTAAGATGGTTGAATAAAGGTTGGTGTTGTGTTTACTTCATGAGTTAAATGAATGTTTCAGTTCCCACTATTTTTTCTTGTAATTGGATTCATTACATTACATACACTAAACAACTCTTTTCATGTTCTTATGAGTTTCCAGTCGCTTAAATTCTTCTTATGTGCCATTTGGGATCTGGTTTTTGCTTCAGTAATGTAGTTAAGCTTTGTGTGTTCAAATCTGGTATAGTGCTCTTCCATGAGAAATGAAGCAAAATTGATAATGCAAGTTCTAGCACAAGTGAACTGGAAAACACATAAACAGTTATTTTCTAAAGTACAACCATAAATGATTCATTCTAAATAAGATTATGTAAACAACTGGGATAACTGTAGATTTGTTTCAGATTCCAGTTCACTTGTGCTAGTGTAAATAGACAACGCCATTTTTCCACATTTATAAAACAGACATTCGGAGTTTCTTGATAGTATCTACTCACAAAGACAGTAGTCGCTGACGACCTTAAACTCCATTTCTCTCTTTCCGTCTTTCCCAACTCCTTGAAAACAAAAAAAATCACCCGGTCTGGACCGGAGCGATAAAATTTACATTACTTTCCTCTTGCTACAGCTTAAATGATTTAGCGCCGCGAGAATCCCACGACTCGAAGCCGCGGCGGATTTCGCCTTTAAATTAACGATAAAGATGGAGATGTGGATCAACGATGAACGCATTTATCAATCGCACGTCTATCTTAGTTAAACGTAGGATTTACCACACTTTTCAATCCCCTCCTGATAAAACTACAAACACTCAGGAAAATAATTACACTTTGGGATTAAGTTTAAGTTTACCCAACTTTAACGCCAAAATAAAACAGGAAAAACAGAAAAACTCACCGAAAAGAGACAAAAATAAACCGTGTCTATTCAGGTGTGTGCATCGCTCTCCAGGAAACTCCAAACTGGACTTTCCCCTCTAGGAACTTCACTTCACCCTCCCTCTATTCACAGACCCAATGAACTCGGCCGACGGTGCTCGTGGCTCCCCTCAACTAGTCTCCCCTCGAATCTTTCCTGGTTTTTTCCCTCCCCCTGGTGGCAGTGAATTCTCAACGCCGCGACCTCGTAGTTTCTATTTATGTTTGCATCGTTTTTTTTTTTCCTTGCCACTTTTTCCTCGTTATTAAGTCGACCTCTTCGACTGACGGACGAAGCGAGTCTTATCGTACCACGTGCACCGCTCGAGGGTGTGTTGGCGTCTATTCGGGGCGCCGATGTACATTCCAATGCACGTTGTCAGTATCCACGGAACGGACTGATACACTTTAACGTGACGTCATGCATAGATAAAATAAAAAGAAACTCGAGGAAAAAAAATGACGTCTCTATTCCAGGACCCTCACCGTTATTTTTTTTGTTCTAAAAATATTGATATTTTTTGTGATAAAAATAGAAATAATTATTGGATGGAGGATAATTATAATTATTTATTTAAAAGAAAAATTACTGTATTTTCTCAAATAGCGCTCTCATGGCCTATTTGAAAAATTTTATTTTTTTCACAAATTTTTCTACATTTTAATCTCTTATTTAAAGATGTTGAATGTTGATTTTTTGATTGTTGCTTAACTAAAGCTAAAACACTCGAAAAAATCCTGCTATGTCTACGTGTAACTGTACGAAGCCAAAACGTTGTGTTTTGAACGTTTTTAGCGAATTTCTAAGTGTGTTAATTGAGATTCACGCCCTATTTGCAACCCAGGCGTTATTTGAGAAAATACGGTACCAATAAATACTGTTGCAAAATACACCGGATGTACTTAGGTGCGTCAATTTCAAAAAATAAGTCACTGAAATGATGTCATATGAAATCTTGCCGTAATATTTCAAACATAACATTATCAAAAAGACATTTCAGGAGAAGAAAAATGAAATTTTTCAGTGATTATGACACTTCACCTTCAACTTTAAAAAAAAATTCTTTGAATATTTGAAACCGCAATTTTTTCCCGGTCAGAAAAATAACAGTGCACACCTGAAGCCCCCATCTTATCGACCCATCCACGCGATGATTACGGGCAGATCGGCAGCAGCGCTCCTGATAAAAACAGACAAATTGACTGCTCCCACAACAGGTGAGGTGAATCTAGATAATTCTCTATATCGAGGTCGACGCCTGGCACCTCCGAGTCGAGACTTTGTTTACAACCCGATTGCGTCACGTGGGAAGCAGAAAGAAATCGCCCTTTAAAGGGTTTCGAAATTTATAAATAAATAACAAACTTTTTTTAGAGTAAAAAAATCATTCGGCGATTATTTCTCCCCTCGCCGATTACTTCTCTGGCACCTCCGTAACCCCACCTCTTTTGTAATTCCCGTGAAACCTTCAATTTTTTTTATAGGTGCTTTAAAACAAGACCATTAGGCGAACTCTTCACTTTACATTTCACCACAAGGGAAGGGAAAAAACGGAGAAAATGCCATTCTAAACTCCCACTCGAGCCGAAAGAGGGAGGAGTGGAATGGGGGTGTGAAGAGGTGAAGCGGAAACGTAGTATAAAAACAAAATGTAGCAAAATGAAGAGAAGCAGAATAAGAAAGCAAAGACGGCAGTGGCAGAGAGGGGAAAAAGTGCGGAGGAATTGCAGTGCCAAGTCTCAATTTATGACACACAAGGCAAACACAAGAAAATAAATAAAAGCAAATGATTGTGTAACAGCCACGCAAATTGACTCGTAGTTTGGTGACGGTTAATTTCTCCCCCGCAAAATCTTTTAAGTGCTGTTTTGTAGCCTGTAAACCCCGATTTGCGATATGATGGTACACTGCAAGTGGGTTTGCTTGTTGTAGAACCAACAGGGAGAACTGGTTATCTTTTTTTTTTCTTACATCTTCGTGTTGATGGAGAGATACTGTACGAAATGTAATCTTGGGCTTTCCTGAGATATTCAGGGGGCATATACATAGGTTTTACGTTCAAAAGTAGTTGAAAACCTTCTGAGTTCCTTCGGGTCTTCTGCTCTCATTTATGCTCAGTTTAGCACGTTGTGTTTAGAATGCTGTATTTGAGTTTACAATGCTATATTTGAGTTTAGAATGCTGTATTTGAGTTTACAATGCTGTATCGAGTTTATTAGAAATAATATTCATTGATGTGTAAGCATTATCTTGCTCCAGCCCCAACATGCATTGCATCGCAACTATCAGAATAAGCTCGCAAGTCAAGCCTCTCATCGAAAAGATGGGGCAGCTGTGTAGTTTACAATCAGCAATTGTCCAGACCTGCTAGCATTTGCCCATCTTTGCCCGTTAACGTGCTAGTACTCAATACTGTAAAAGATTATGAGTATTTTTTAATGATTAGAAATATCGATTACACAGATATCGATATTTCACAAACTCTTCATTTTCTGTTTCCACCTTTGATAGGTTTTTATCTTATTGAAAGTATAGTTGACCATACAGTCCTAGCTTCTTTAAGCTTTACACGCTCCTTTACCTTCCATAACAAAAAATAATTCGTCCAATTACCTCGGTCCTCCTTGAAGCAGAAAAAAAAATGTCGACAAGCAAAACAGACAGCCATTTTCTCTGGCGCGTGGCCAACAGCTGACGAGAAAAAGGTACACTTGGCACCATAATCGTAAATTAGTTTATTAACTAAAAATTGCTGCGAAAGGCGGCGAAGAGAGATGAAACTCCACACGCCGCGAGATGGCGCGAGATAAAGAAAAAGACCATTGCGAAATTAAAACTTTAATTAACTCCTTTCCTAGCGTTTAATTCACAATCCTTTTTCATGCCACGTTGAGTTCCTTCGGGCCTTCTGCCAACAATTTTCTCCCATTTTTTCCTCCCCTCCTGTTTTATTTCTTCCACCCACCCATTTTCAATATGGAGCGAAGAAGGAGAAATTTTAATGGCAGGTCATTACGCGAGTTTGGCACGAGAGGGCGCAGCACGGATTAATATTCAAATTAAGAAGTGAAAAGTGTGACACGATAATAATTCGTGCGCAAATTTCGCAACCATCATTTTCCGATTCCCCGGCTTTCGATGGGAAAGGGGAGCGGTGTTGATAAAGTTTGTTACTTAGAAAAACAAATAAGTGCAGAAGGAGCGAATCGACATCCGTGACACGTGCGTTCCCACGAGGTTCCGCGCGATCGATAGTCGATTCAGGCGAGCGGAGTGTGCGGCGCATCGCCGATATCGCAATTAAAAGAGCGGCCGGGCTTCGAATTAACACCTGATAGCGAGCGGCGATAATCGCACTCCGGTCGTCGCTCGAAGCGAGTGTAAAATGAAAAACAGGAGCCCGGCGTTGCAATTTCCAGCAACGATGCAATTAAGATGGGGTGAGAAAACCTTATCTGACGTCGAGGTGACGGCTTACGACAGGTGAGCACTTGGATGCCTTTTGTGCCGCACCGACTAATTAAAATTTTCTGACGAGCTTGTTACACACCCGATATAAATCAAGACGCCGGCTTCTTGCCGAGGGCCGTTGCAGATTTTATCCTGAGTGTGTGTCGATCTGGCTTGCGTTTTCGTTTTATCAAACGTAACGTCTTTTTTCGAGAGCACATATATACAGTACTCTCCATGGAATAAGGTTATTTCCAAGCCTTAACCCTATCGTGGCCTCTCCCGTTAGTACATTGCCAGTAGGTTCATTTTAGTCAACCTGCCGTGTGATTGGCAGCCTTGTTGTTGTTGTTGTTGTTGTTTGAGATTTTCGTTTATTTATCATTTAAATTCTTCCTTTGTTTCCTATTTACTTATTTGTGTTGATTTTTGTGGTTTTCGGTTCTAGTTGTTGTTGCATATTTTGACATAAAGCATATGCTCATACTCATACTAGTCACTTCTTTACTTTCAGTTTATGCTCTTGATGGGATTCAAGATTTTTGTTTTTGTTTTAGATTTAGTTTATTGGTTATTTAATTGCTGTTATTTTTCTGAATTTTCATTTTGTTGGTAGGAACTTGTCAATGTAGAAATTCTAAACCTAAATTCTTCTTCTTTCTGACTGGTAAACTCTTTAGTTTGCCAGAGGCACTTAACAAAAGTATAGCTCTTGAGACATAAATGTCATTCATTTCATTTCATCCCCATAAGCATTTTATGAGAAACACTTTACATTTAATTATTGAATTGGCTTCCATTTTCTGCATTTTTATTTCATTTGAGACTTGCGCGGCCTAATAATAACCACCCACGATATTAAACATTTTATCAGATAAATGATAAGTTTACAATTCATTACAATAACAGCTGTTTTTCACATTCCAGTTTACTTTTGCAGATAGGCATAACATTTTAAAAAAAATTAATACTTTCCCCTTTCAATCATCTTTTTCCTTCCACAAAACCGAAAGAAACCGACGCAGCCCAGCATCTAACGACATCATCACGACACTGCCAATATTCTCCGAAACTTCGATTCGTCACTTGACGTGCACCCAATTTCCTCGCTTATAATCAAACTTGCTGCCACGAGTGCCACCAACCAACAGAGGAGGGATAAGTATAGTTTGTCTCTGGCTCCTTTCCACACACGCACCTGCACCATGCGTTCGTTACTCCATATCCCAACAACAAACGCTCGACGTACACCGAAAGGCTTAAATCGAGCAACTCAAGGCAACTCATAACGACCGCAGAAATTGAAAAACTTTTCTCGATAAATTACCCGGTCGCGGCCAACTTTAAAACCCGCGAATCGATAACCTCGCAGTGGAAATAAAAGTAAAAATCATTTTCGACTGCAATTACGAGCGCCTTTAATTAAATTCGCTATGACTCAAAGCCATAATTAAGCGATCCGCGTCCCTGGTCCTCATTCCTGGCACCGCCGCACGCCAAAACCACCGACACGTTGACATGGACGACAAACACTTCCGGTTCCATGTCACATTCCTCCAAGAAGTGCCGGAGGCCTGGGAGGGGGTGGAAGAGCTTTAGTAGTGCGTGACGTCACGCACAAGCAACTCGCACTCGTCCTTGTTTCATCGCTCGACCGGAAATGCGAGCCCAACGACCCTTGTCTCGGTTGCCAGGCAACGAGATGAAGATGCAGCAAAATCAAGGAGAGGTGACATTGCTCGGATTCTCGCGTCGTCACTCCGGGGACCGCAAACCGAGAAACCGGCGACGACACCTTTGTCTCTTTTCATTAATACTTCTACACTCATAATCCGTTGCAGCATTTTTCCGCAGTCAAATGGGTCTCGGGTCTCTAAGTTTCTGAATTCGGCGACATTTAGTATTGTTGAATTGTGTAGTATTTTGACTTTGTGCAGAATTTTGTGATTGTGACGTTTAGTAGGTTTTTAGTATTGATTTAATATATTGAGCTTTGTTATGTCTTGTGACAGATCGTGTGTGGCGAAAGTTGCCGCTGGAGACTTTAAGCAAAATTCGCTCACTCAATCACTTGGCGACATTGTATGGTACCTTAGCAACTGAGTTCAAATGTCTGTTTAAACTTATGATAGATCTACCAATTCAAGGAACAGTAAAAAGTCAATTGCTTTTGGCCTTGGTCTTTCCACTACTGAACTGGAATTCAAAACGCCAATAAACAGAAAGTACTCATGAATAAAATATAGATTATTTTATGTTTGTGTTCTAGGTTAGGTCAAGTTTACAAAATGTTGGTTCTCATATTTTTCCAGTTCAGTTGTGCTATCAGAACTTTACCAGCAACTCAGTCTCACTTCCGACGAAAACCAGATTTGGTCTCAGTGTATAATATTCTATGTAAGAATTGTTGTGAGTGCTAGGCTTTGTTTAATAAATGAAATAGGAAATAAGCAAATGGGAGACGACTGTTTGAAGAAGTAGAAAGAGAAAGAAAAACAATTTAACTTCGGTCGACCAGAAAAGAAGTTTAAGGGAAAAAGAATTATGGAAAATAGGTTTTTAAGTAGAGACGAGAAAAGAAACGATATAATAAATAAAAGGAGCAATTTCATCCAGATTAGTTGAAAAGGATGAATAAAAGCGGGGAGAAATACAATAAAAAAAAGGAACGAAAAAAGATTCGCGCTGTCGATTGCCATGTTCCCATCTGCCACGTATTCGTCTTCAAACGAAATGTTGACAGCTGCTCCAAATGCTAAACATCCATTAAAGGGAATGTGGCGTGATTTCAAACACAATAGAATAAATTGATTTTTTTTCTTGTTAACAAAAAACTGCAAATCAGCTTTAAGAAATCTTACTTCTATACTTTGAATCAAAACCTCGCTAATCTTAATTTCAATAAACTGCCTAAGAATTTTAATATGATGTATCCTTATGGGAATTTAACAATGATTTTAAAAACTGAGATTTTTTTCGTACTGTAACTCTATTTCTTCCTTCCTTTAATTCGACAAAAAAAAAAGAGTAGTGGCATTTAATTCAATATTGTGGTTTTTAAAGTTTTTATGGCTTTTTTAAAATTGTTTTTTGATACACAAATGTAAAGTAAAACGATTTTGCAAAAACTTCAAAACCAAAAATACTAAATGCCACTAATGAGTTTTCAAGCAGACACGAACCATTAGAATTTAGACCATTTAATGCATTTATGGTCTTGTAGACTAAATGGTTCTTTGTTAATTCATTTTATAAAACATAATAGCATAACTGGTCTAAATTATAACGGTTTGTATCTGCCTGAAAACTCGCTAATGTGTATACATAAGGATTACACTTGTTCAAATAAAATACGAATTCATATACGACAACATTTTACTTATTGCTGCCAGATTTGTTGAAAGCCCTGTAGATTATTTTATACCCTTTAAGAATTTTTGCCTGATTAGGATTAAGTGACTTGAAGCTGACACTTGACATAATCGTCAAAATAAATCGGTAAAACTGTATCGAAATACTGAAGATCACGTCAGATTCACTATCATTCATAAGAGGTTTTACATCCAGAGGTTATTTTTTTAAGTTTGGTAGTTTATAATTTACTTAAAGGTCAAATAGACCGAACTGTTTTTTATTAAAAATGAATCTACAGTTGAAAACCGTAATTAATCGTCATCAAATGATTTTTACACATGATAAATTTTGTGTAAAACGAACACGAAAAATGGATTTCAAAATGAAATTGCATTATGAGAGTTTCAAGTTTGTCACGCATGGAAACCCTGCTTGAGAGAATTCCAAGATTAAAATCCTGGATCTATAACTAAACAACAACTGAAAGCATTGCAAGGCAATTCATGCTGCAGGGGCAGCAGACTTCGTTTCTGTAAATCGCGGCAGCTCCCCTAGTGGATTTTCCTTTTGACATTCATTTATTACAAAATTGTTTATTACAAAATTTAACGTGACTAAAAATTATTTAACAACAATTAATTAATTGTTGTTGTTAAATAATTTTACATGGGCAGTCCTCGGGTTACGAACGAGTTCGGTTTATGAGTGCGTTCATAAATCGAATTTGTTCGTAAGTCGGAACACACATGTATGGTTTACGTGTTATGTACGTCGTGAAAAAATTTTGCACGTTTGCAACTCAAGTTTTTACGTAAATTGGTAGTTCGTAAGTCGGGCATTCGTAACCCAAGGACTGCCTGTAATTTGAATATGTAGATTGATTTTTAATAATAAACCAGTTCGGTTCACTTAACCATTAAACTATACATCATTATCATCATCATCATGACAAGCAATGATTCATAATAAGTATTGATAAGAATTATTACAAATCTTATAAGAAATCCTTGAAAAATTCTTGCATGTTATGCTTGGATTGTTAGCGTTGCAAGTTGTTAGAGAGGTGATTAGCCCGAGCCTCGACGACAGCCACCAGGTCCCGAATAATAATTCAGCTTAAAAGTTCTACATTCCGAGAGAGAAAAGGCGGGACGCCCTCTCGTGGTATTAACGATTCATCTGATTTATGACTTAAAGATATCGCACTCCTTAAGAAAGGAACGAACAAAAAAAGAAGATCCCACTAGAGAAACCAAGCAACTTGATGGACTACAAAACGATGGGCTCGCAAGAATTTGTCGTCATGGAGACGCCACTATCAGTACCATCCTTCGTCGACCCCGACCGATACCGGCACAAATCAAGTCAAATTACAAACTCGAGGAGTACGACGGTGTATTACGTTATAAAATTGTATCACGTATCACAAAATGTGAATATGCGTCTGAACAGTGCCCACAATTGCCACCAGGAGTAAAATTATGTATTAAAAATAGTTAAAATTAGAATATTTCTTCACCTGAATCAAAAGAAAGAATAAATCTCTAGAATAGCTTTTAAGTGTAGATTATGTCACTTAAATAAAACATCAACGGTTCATTTCAACGCTTTTGTTAGCAACTATCACTTCGGCAAAGCGACGGATCAAAACACTCTACAGTTGCTAAGATTAGACTTCTTAAATTTCCAAAGTGGAAAAGCAACGATGGCATTTTAATGACGTCAGTTTTAAATCACCTAATTGGCTGCACTATTCTGTTGTTGATTGACTGTGTACAATCACCAGAGAATATTTCACCCGAAGCTGTCTGCACTGCCCCAACAAAAGTTAAAGTTAACTATGATTTAACCATGTAATAGTCTATGTAATGTTAAAAGTATTGTTAAATTCAGTTTAAGTTGATGCAATTGGCCCCAGATTGCAGTTTCAGAGATCATCATGTATACAATATCTGCCTTATGTGTTTGAAATTGATTAAGTGCTTTAGTAAATAAATATTAGCCAAATTTAATACTGCTTATTAGTGAGTTTTTAGACAGTTTTCAAATCATTATAATTTAGATGATTTATGCCTTTATATTCTTACAAAATGCATTAACTTAGAAACATTTATAAAAACATCATATACTATATTTGGTTTTTTTTAAAGTCATATGTGCAATTAAACATCCAATTTTTGTTATTTTCCATAACATGTAAAATTTATACATAAATATTACAAATCAAGAAATTTGAAATTAGTTAAATCTAAAATGGATTTTTAAATTCTTTAAGCTTAATTGTGAATTTTATGGGCATAACCCACGCTCATCTTGACTATTTTAAACGCATATTTGCAAAGCCCTAGATTTTTCATACTCATGCTGCAATTATAATTACAATTTCATGACAAAATGTTGTACATCATAATTAGCCGTGGTCTAAATTATAACTACAATCACGCTTTATAATAGACCAGATCACATGTCTCTACAGCCACCGGTTACCTCAAACCCAACAACTAATCAATGCCGCCTTCGCTCCCAGTGACAGCTCATCTCTCTCCGCTCCCACTTCCGCTTTTTATTCCACTTCTTTTACAAATCACACCTGGTCATCCCTCGAGGGACTAATTGCTCGGATTTCTCTTTCCATCTCCTACATCTTGGATATACAATGCATTGAGAGCAACATACACACCCATCTGCACTGCAATTCAATTTCCCCTGCCAGACTCGACATTGGATTGAAGGAGGAAGAGAAAAAAAAAAAAAAAGAAAACAATCCAATTGAAGTCGACATGACGAACCGAGCAAATTTTCTTATTTTCTCTTTTTTTGTATCTCCGTTCTCAAAACGCACTTTTATCAGCGCTCAAAATGCGTGTTGCACTTTGGGCAGAGCCCGGCACAGCCTCATCGACGGGGATTTGCACCGGGTTTACCCCCGACCGAGATAAGAGACGCCACTGACGTCACGAAATGGACGCTGGGCGATAAGGAAATGGCGCCGCACCAATACAATCAAACGCACTCGAAACTAAATGGAGACGACTTTATGGACCCCCTTCTTGGAGAGAAAGAAATCGAGTTGCGAGACCCGCACAAATAATAATAATAAAAGCCGGGCTCTGAGAGAAAGAAAAAGACGTAAAAACGTGATTAGTTCTAAGCAGGATGCTGCAGTTTGACCCATTCAATTAGCAAAGCTGCGTCCACAAATATAGCTGCTAGAATGCAAGGAAATGACGTCATGAGGTTGGAGAGAGGGGAAAAAAACCCTAGTATATTTAGATATTGTATGTGATGTGATTTTGTTGATTTGTTTACTGTGTTTTTCATATCACCGATATGATATACCGGTATTTGCACAAATGAACTGGAAAATTTGTAAATTGATTTTCTGTAATAAATCTAGCTGGAAGATAACACTATTTTTATTAATTTTAGGTAACTTTAAACTTGTTACCCCTGTTTTATTTTCCAGTTCAATTGTGTAGATAGGCAACAGCAATTACCATACATCCTACAGAAACTTGAATTTTTGTTTTGTTGCTAGTCTGTAGCTCATTTTATTTGAGATTGTATGTTTTGTTTTGTGACAGGTACTGAGGTACAGTACCGTACCGTATGGCCAGAGTAGCCGTTAGTTCGTTTCTTCGTGTGATTTGAAGCAGCAGTGCAAGCCGCGATTGGAATTTTCCTTCGTTAACGACTCAATTTGCCGCTGAATTAAGAAAAAATTTATCGGAAAAAATTCGAGTTTATAGGGGTCCACCAATCCGTGCATGCATTAAACGAAGCTGCTCGACTAACGACGCATGCGCACATTAATTGCACCATTTCGGAATACTAAGCACCGACCGTGGATGAATCTTTAAACAACTTACCTGAATAAACTCGGAAAGACCCTTTTCCGTGGGATTTTGTACGGGAAAACACCATAAATTAATTAATTAGTTTAATAATTTATCTGTATTTGACAAGATGTGCTGGGAAATGCACATTTCAACTAATTTTACCCATCATCTTAGAGAAAAATCAATTATTTTTTTCTTTTTTCTTTTTTTAATTTAAATTTTTTATTCAGTGCAGCGAATTTAACCGAGCCTTAAAATGAACAAACACCTTTCCCCTACGGTGTGGAAGTGAGAATAATTTTTCGCTAGAGATGCGTCAAATATGCGCGGGCACGCGCAACTGTGATCGATGCTCGCAGCCCTGTCACATTTCACGCAGAGTTCATTCTCACCACCATTACCATCCCCTTTCCCATTTTTCTCTGCTTATAACTTAATGTCCACATCGTTGAGTAAATTTCCAACCATACCCCTGCACTAGTGAACTGGAAAATGTGGACACAGCCATTTTTCATGCAAATTTAGCCAACAATATAAACTACATAATTTTAGGTAAATTCGTGCATTTTCTAGTTCAGTTGTGTAAGTAGAGATCGGCAACTACCTTATACACATCATTGATGATATTTGTTTTGTGACAGGTTGTGTATGACCATAGTAGGTGCTGGTGACCTTAAGCATTATTCTTCATCCTCGCCTTAAGCCTAAATTCTCGCATTAAACCCACATTACAATACTTCATTGCGCACCATTACGCAACTTCGATTTTTCATGCCATTAAAAGAGAAAAAAATATCCGCAATTGCCCATTGCACATACCTACCATGCAAAATTGTTTCGTCAAATGAAAACACGCACCTGAGCGTGTCTCTTAGGGACATTTTGAATTTCCGAAAGCCACAGCAGTAAAACATAAATAAATAAAAAAGTCCCTCAGCAGTCAAAGCGTTTTTTTTCCGGCTCGACTTTGTCTTCCTTCCTGTTATTAAATCGAGTCCATGGGAACCTCGGCCCAACCCCTTCATTACCAAGCGAGCGGCTCGAAGTCGCTTAACGCGAGCGTTCTTGTAGCGAGGTTTCGCTCGATCGCAAAACTAAATCCAGCGGCCAATTTACTTTCCATCGTCTTCCTCGCACTCGTTTTTACCGCTGGACCCAGGGACACTAACTGATCCTTTTTATAACCACTCCCAACCCCACTAAAGGAAAAAAAATCCTAACGACTTCATTAACCCCACAAATTCCAAGAAAAGGAAAAAGAATCGAACCCATCACCTCAAAACGCCACCTGACGTCCACTGCTGTTTCCGAATTCATGCTGCAGAGGTCGCTTGCTCGGTCAATAATTACGGACTTATTAGACTAAGAGACAGCTGCTTCCATCTTGCCGTTTGTTTCGACCCCGAGGTCGTCGAAACAGCAAAACTTCAAACAATTCCACCGACAGGAGGCGCCCGCAGGGGTCAGTGCGTGTCTCGTGCTTGTTCGACAACCTAAAACATGCGTCGTCTCCTCCCCGGTAGCCGAATGGGCGCAATTCCAAGTCGAGCCACCTTCGACAAAAGGATTGTGCAGATTCAACTTGTTTTTCTTTTCGTTTTGTTTGGTTGGCCTGCAGCTTAATTTTTTCCCCTTTTGTGGATTTTTGTTTCTTAGGTAGTCTCTGGGTACCACTGGGACAAAACATGTTATTTGATTTGTCAAATTGAATTGTAAATGTTTTAGCGTTGTGCATTCTGATACGATTTTTGCTGTGTCTAAAAAATCTCAGGTTTTTAATGTCTTTGACACACATTCAACAGTGACTGTGGTGGCCTAAAGCAACACTATCCATCTTTACCAATAGCTGAATAAGCACAATTCCAAGCCATCTTCAACAAGGATTGTGCTGATTTGGGTTTCTGTTTTTTTTTTTTTCATCTTGTTTGATTGGTCAGCAGCCGTTCCTTCTGCATCGACAGTTTTTTTCCTGAAGTTTAATTGCAGATCTTTGAATTGTATTGAAGCAAACCATAATTATTATTCAAATTTATCTATAATTAGGAATGATGTTTTTACAAAATTTGTATTTCTGATGGTGACCTTAAACAACACTATCCATCCATCCATCTTCACTGGTAACTGAATGGGCAAAATTCCAAACCGAAGCACCTTCAACACGAATTGTGCTGATTTGGTTTCTATTTTTTTATATGCCATGTTTGATTGGCCTTTTCCTTTGCTTGGATTTTTGTTTCGTTGGTGGTCCCCGAATGTTATCGTAGCTTTAATTCCACTTCTATCTCTTTAAATCTTTGATTTGCGACGGGTCGTGTACGGCCACAGTAGAATCCAGCAATCTCAAGATCCATTTTCCCTCCCATCACTTGAATAGCCTAGAAACGAGCCATCAGTCACGCGACCGAAACTTTTCCATCAAAACTTTCGGAATCGTCTGGAAACCACAAGTGACAAATGTAAATGACGAGTTGACAATCCCCGCGTCACTAAACCACACCGATCCTTCATCTTGAACCGATAAACCGCAAATTGGTGCCTTCATATTTCTCGTCTTTAATGCGATAAACAATCCCATGAACGCTTTCGGGTTTAAATGCCGGCATTAAACCTGCCAGTGTGCATTTCTTTCTCTTGGTTTAACGTGGCCCTTGGGGCGAATTTTTATGCACGCGACACTCTTTTAATCCAAATATTACTCAACTCAATGCTGTTGTGGCATTTGTAATAATAAGTGTCGTTCCGGATTTTGTTGCCTTTAAGTGACCTCGTTTTCCTTTTATTTTGATTTCATCAAAACTCAAAACTGATTTGGAATTGAGGAATTAAAAGTTTTGCTTCAAAATCTGCATTTTGGTCAGTGCATTCATATTCATTGACGCATGTGACTTGCAATTTCTGATCATCCATTCACCATAATCCGATAATTTTTGTACGGTTCGATTTGCTTCAAAGAGATGAATAGATTGATCTGAATATGTTTGCATTTAGTAATCAGAAAGTGCGTGGCTTCCAGTGGTATGTGGCTTCTATAAGGTAATGCTAGAGCATTGGCAACATAGTTTCTTCAGTATAATCTTACTTCCCTTTTGAATTTTAGTGATTTAATTATTGATGATTACTAAGCATTAACAAGTTGTGTCAACTAATGTGATTTACATTCTGACTGATAAAAATGTTATTTTAAATTGTTACCCTACTTTAAGCCTAATAAATGGTGAAATTAAATTTAAATTTTTTGAATTTCTAAGATTGTATCCATTCGCCTGTTTTTTTTTTATAGTAGACACTTTGCGAATTTTAATTTTCGTTAAAACGAAATACGGAAGCTTTTGCCATTGATTTCGTTTTCGACTTTTGGCATCTATATGGGGTGTTGATCAAATTTTTACGATCGAATAGCCAATTTGAGACGGATCATATACGGTCATAGTTGTCGTTGATGATATTAAGCCTTATTTGTCTCTCACTCACAGTTAATTTATTAAAATAGACACTAATCTATTATTTTTTTCTTGCAACTACTATCATATGTGAGAATCACAAGTCCATAACTAATGTATGGTAGATTGTGAAGTTGTCCCTGGCACCACTATGAATTCTTGCCAATACCGACTGTTCTAATAAACAACTTACGAGGCAAAAAACACCCCTGCTGACCTCTGCTGCTACTTTCACTTTACTCAGTTGGATACCATCATCTTTATTCCTAATAATTAATGCATCAAGTTACTAATTTATTAGAGATCTTGAGGAAAAACTACAATGTGTCATGTCAAATGTTTAATTTAAATGCGTTTTGCGATTACGTTTTAATGTGTGTCAGATGTTAGAAACATATTTCTTTGCATACATTGCACACACAAAGTATATATCATACAACCCGATAAAACGTGTTGTTGGAATTAAATGCTTTATTCGATCGTTATTAGGTGTCAAAACAAATAAACTTGACTTAAAAAAACAAAAATGATACTCTAAATGGCACAAAATCAAGAACAAAAGGCTGCAATTGAGTTAGAACGAGAAAAATGGCGACATTATCGACACCATCTAATAAATGCGCCTGCGCAGTCTATGGTACCGTATGAGTTATGCGTCTTACGTTTGTTTGCCTTTACGTGACATAAATTTTGCTTTTGCACGATCTCTATTTTCTTTTAATTAACTTTAAAATATTTTCTTAACTGTCAATCAAATATCAAATTACAATTTTTAAAAATAAGTTTTCTTCCCAAAAAAAAAAAATAAAATAAAAACCTAATGCAATAACACAATTTTAAATGTACATAAATATCTCGACGAAACATCGC
>JAQFZP010001059.1:0-23158 GCA_034695745.1 Geophilus truncorum | reverse complement strand
GTTAAAAATCTCTGGTTAGCATAACCAGAGATTAATTAACTTTAGATTTAGAAAATGTTGGTGCAACCCACCCTAAATACATTAAAATAGTTGTTTATAATTGTTTTAAATGCATCAGCAATAGGTTTGTATCGTATTAATAGGTTTTTCACTGTGCCGAAACATTAGATTTTGTTATTGCTTTATACGTCGATTCTTTAAAACGACTGGAAAAGTCATTTACTTTAATTTTTATGCTTTAAGACATAAAGTTGGATTTACAATACACATAAACAAGTAACAGATCGAGAACTCTGAGAAATATTTATTACAAAAGAAATAACAAAAAAAAATTAAAGCAACGAAGATTTATCAAAATTTCGTATTTTTAATTCTTGAAATTCTAAAAATTTTCAAAATAAAATTAATTACTTGAATAACTATTTTTAAAGTAAGAAACTTACTGTTGCGCCTTCGCAATAAATTTTCTAGGTATAAGTTAGATTTAAGATTCTAAATTCGTACTTACATTTAAGCCTATACTTTGTCCCTAGTTTAAGCATTTTAGTACATGATCATTCTTGTTGTATGCTTTCATTATTTATATATCATCATTGTTGATTGTTACTCACAATGATGTTATGCTATTGTAGTTCGGTTTCTTTGCAACTGAAATGTCATTATTAAATCAGTAAAGCATCAGCTTTACTCAAGGCAACATTTTTTTTTATTCTCTCTCTCTGGGCTTTTACACCACTATACACTAACTTTAACTTTAGCTCTTTTTAGTATATATTTTCATATTTTTCTAAGTTTTTATTCTGTTTTTAAACTAACTTTTCCTTAGTTTTTATATCTACACAAAGTTCACTTTTAATTACATCTTTTCACTTATTTCAACTTTGTTTTTCAACTAACTTTAAAATATTTTTTTTAAATTTTTAAATTACTTTAGGTTGGCTACTGTAGTAAATCTTTTTGCATATTTTCATTTTCTTTTCCAACGAACTTTTCATTGACTTTTATGTTTATAAAAAGTTGACAGTTTAAAAAATCCAGCAAAATGTTTCTTTGCATCAGGATAAGTGTTGTAACAGTCAGTCATCAACTGAAATACCGTAATGACTCTAAGAAATTTAACGTGTTGTTTCACTGTTTATTGAAGCGATCAATGACATTAAGAGCTTTGGTTGCTCGAGGAGCGGTTATGCTAATTTTACATATTTTTAGTTTGTTTTCCAACTAACTTTTCATTGACTTTTATTCATCATCGGGTCTTAAGTTATAACTACCTGATTGGCTATGTCTTTAAATTTCTTTACCAACTGCTTTCTGATCTTTTCTCTGCTTAGTTCGTAATAGATCCTCAGTTCTAGTTCGTAATGCTACGTTTATATCACAAATATGTAACCATGCATAAAGATGTACGTAACATCCTAAAGTTACTACTGTTTAGCTCATTTTTATTAAGTTTTATAATAATTATAAAGTTGCGTTTTCGAAAAGGCCTGCAGTTCTCTCATTGTTTATCTGCTTCTTCCTTGCTTGGCCCGCCATCGGGAGCTGAGTTTTAGGAGATCTCCTCAATCTCTCCACATGGTTCCTTTCCCTCTTATGTCGTGTTATAATAATAATAATCTTTTTAATGCAAAACTTTCTTTAAATAAATTTAAACTTAAAATTAAAAGCTTTTTTCTTAATAGGAATTTTTAGCATTATTGTGAAAATATGACATGATAACATTTTTACCCATAATGCACGATTGGCAATTCATGGGATTTAGCTAAATTGTAATTTAGTGTAAAAGTAACCATTAGCTACTTTCAATACTGTTTGAATGAAATAATGGTGTTGATATTCAATACATGTATTCAATGGTAATAGAGGGAACTTTGTGTGTTCAATTTCAAGCAAGTGCAAATTCAATCACTGATGTCTTTTGTCTGCATAACATTTTCCTTAATAGTTATCTGCAACTGAACTTTACTGATAAACAATGCATGAAGAAAGGGGCGAATCACTATATTAACCTAACAAATTTATGATTTTCATTGATTTCTGTGGATTTACTTGGATTTACACAGATTTACATAGATTTTTAAGGATTTATTTAGAGTTCAAATTAAATCACATAATTCTACACAAAAAACCAAATATACTTTATTTTCTTATTCTTTTACAACAATTCTCTTTTGTATGCATCGTTTCTGGTTTTATTTTTGGTTTGGCAAGTGGAAAATGTAAAAGATTAATCCCCAAACTGGGAGTAGTGGTACAGTGTCTTGCTTCAAACAATGACTTCCTGTTTTATTTAGGATTAAGTCTTTTAGAAATCATAATTTTAAAGAAATCTAAATTTATAAATCAACCGGAAGTTCATTTTTTCACCAAAGCTCAATTCTTCTTAACTTCCGGTTATACCATTTGACGTCACTCCTTTCGAAGGATTACTACTACACCGACTGGCACTCTTAGTCTTAACCCTTTCCCGCAACTTCCGGTACGAGCGCCACGCACACTGAATCCTAAACGCCGCTTCTTTTAACAGAAGAAACCGCTCTCTACACGCGTAAGAGCGCCACCTAGTTTGAATAATCACAACCGCCAACATAATAACCATCGCTTCTTTGCGGGCGATGTGACCGCGCCATGCGGACTGGATCGTAACTGCAGCTTCGTTCATCCGGAAATATTTGTATCTACAGTAATACGAACGCCAAGAAGACTGAATAACAATGGCCGCCAATGTTATTAGTTTTTTAACGAGCTTTAAGCGACGTGAACGAAATTTACGCTGGATTATCAATGCGGCCCATTCTTGTAGTTCTTTTAGAAATTGTCTGTGAAAATGTGAAATTATTAAGTTTATTATAAGTACTTCCGGTTGAGTTTAGAGGTTGCAGTTTGATTGGTTTGATGTAGTTTAGGGTTAGGTTTAGGATGTCACGAAATAACCCCAAAAAAAAATCACTAAAACAACATCCAACAAATACCAAAATCTTCATCCCAACCGGAAGTGCCCTAAACTCGTACTTACTGTTCACTTGCAAAGTTCGGCAAAACACATCTAGGTGTCGCTCTGCACGAACCAACACCAACAGCTTCAAAATCTTCAGCTAAAAGATAAACTCTCGGAACAGGTGCAAACAACTCAATTGCCCGTGAAAAGTCACACTTGATTGACCGTTGAAAAGCGACACCTACCAACACATCTCTGACATTGTTCCGAATCAAACGTTCGCTTCGAAAACACTCAAAGACATCGACATCGCACATCAATCCGAATCTCACGTGCGAAAAAACATCTTTCGTAAACTTTACACGACTTTCCTCGGCCAACACCCAATCGGTGACTGTATTCAACAATTCCAACTCACTGAAAACAATAAATCAAATTTTAAGCCTAATTTCAATGTAATTTTTATGCAATTTCAATACCTTTTAAATTCAACTTGGTCTTTTTTTATTATTTGTGTGAAATAACACAAATCTAGCGAAAGTGTGTTCTTCAACTCACTGCTTTTGCGCTGATGACCACTGGTCAGTCTCGTTTGTTCACCATCAAAATCATTTTCTAATTCGCTGAAATTTAAAGTGAAATCAGGCGATGCGGGAAATTCAAATTTATTCACAGTTTCATCCGGTAATTGTGAAAATCGGTCCGATGTTTCGTTCGATGGCTCAGTCGTGTCCGTTTCGATGCCGAAACAACAATAACATTGACCAACGTTCACGGAACCAGTGATTTCCTCTATCTTGACCTCCTCCATTTTTATTTTTTAGCACAACAATTGATTCACAGCGCCCTCTAGTGACAAAATCTTTTTAAATTTGTAAAATTTATTACAAAATTTTGTAAAATGAAAAAATAAATGGATGAGATTTATCGTGGAATTGATGTATGAAGGCAGTGGCCGGATAGATATATTTTCACAATCACTTTGCAGTGAAAAATGAATTGAGGCTTTTCTCTGAATTTCCGCTTGACCTTTTTTCCTTTTTTTTCCATTCCTTTGCTCCCCATCTGTCCTTTTCCTTAATATATGAATGTTTACGATGCCAAAAGAAGGTAAATTGCCCGTTTAACTCTATTTTGTGATAAGTCAATGTCAGAATGGGAATGTGTTCTTTTCTCTAGTAGAAATGTTGCAGGAATAAATAAATAAAAATAATGTATATGCGAGTATAAATTTTAGTTTTTACTTAGTGTTGTAGGTTAATTGATTTTGCTGACAGTAGATGGCAGTAGTTTGGTGTAAAAGAGAAGAGAAGAAGTGCTGATTGATATTGATTGATTTTTGATTGTGGATTTTGTCACTAGATGGTGTTTAGATGCACTGAAAAGAAGTAGTGGTCCAATGTAACAACAAAAACAGGCTTATGATATTACTAAATGTATTATATTATAACAAAAAGGACCATTATACAAAAACATATAATAATTCACAACATTTTGTTAAAGTTTGAATTGTACAGAAACAGTCAAACAAACCACACAAAATGGGACAACACAATAATAATGCAAAACAACATAACATTTATGTTTATATTAAACTAACAACACACAACAAAAGCAACACAATACATTATTTAATCATATTTCAACTCCAGAGCACATTACAACATAACAACATCAACACCATTTTGTCACATTTTAAATCCAAACAACACAACATAATTCCAAACAACTCAATACAACATATTACACTAAACAACACAACACCATTTCATATTAAACAACACAACATTTACACATGCCTAACTACCACCTTCTTTAAAAAACACATTTGGCCAATTATTTCAAAACGCAGTCTACTTAACACACCCTTGCACCTCCCACATGATTTAATCAAAACCAAGAATGATGAAAAGTCGAAAAACTGCACCGTCACGGAAAACCCACCGGGTCCGGGTCTTAACAAGAGTTCAATCAAGTGATGGAAAGTGATGAAAATTGACTTTAAAAAACGCCTCGTAATTGAACGGACTTAACAGTACTTGTTGTTGGATGGGAATTAAGGGAAAATTGCATAAAACCTGTCTCGACGACGCTCAAAAACGGTGTCGGAAATTGGCGTCTTAACAACGGCACGAGATTGCAAGAGTCTCTTCTCTGCCTCTCGCGTTCGAGTGAACTCATTTCCGGGTGAAAAGATGAGCAAAAAAAAATGGGTGAAGTTCAAATTGAGTGATCATCACGATAATTGTTGTTTTCTTAAACGATGAAAGGGTTTGGGGGCTGTTTCCGGTTTGTTTCTGGTAATGAACGGTAGCCGGCGCCAACGGGGCAGCAATTAGGATGGTAATAGGGCTGGCTTCCGGTTAAGAGATGTTGTTGTGTCATTTTGGAAATTGCAAAGTGCAATTTGCGAGATTGAAGTTTGGGTGTTAGTTATATAGAAAATAAGAAATAATTGACATATAACGTACCGGTATACTATAACGTATATATTATTTTGCTATTTTAAGAATGATATTTGATAAACAATATAAACAACAAATCAAGTCACAACAACACCAAAACATTATCCTAAAAACCCCAAAAACAACACCAACAAACTCAAACTTTTTAACTCAACTTAAATTTTACAAAATTAATCACTCCCAACTTATATCGTCCCATCTGCCATCTCCTCCCATTACGTAATTCATCCAGGAAATTTAAAGGTACGGTAAATGACACAGCACTTAAACACAATAACTTCAAACATTGAAGTATACTTATTCCAAATAATCAAAATGTAGTTAACTCTATACAATTCCTGGATCGCAAATTTCAAAACTCGTGATACCGTACATTATATATTTCACATTTTTCATTAACATTTATAATTTATATGGTAGATGAATTCGCGTAACAAGGGAAGTACATGATCTTTTGGGAGTCCCAGACTGGGACACATGTCAGTGACATCACAAATTTTCAAAATACTTTGTTGCATTTTTCTTGTACCATGTATCAGACCAAATTACACATTAAATTTGAATAAATAAGTCTCAAAAATGCAAGAAATAAGACGAATAGACGTATGAACGTAAACTATTTGTTTAATTATACGGTTTAAGTATACTGTACGTCTGTACGTTTCAACATATATGGTATGTGTGAGAGTTTGCGCAGTGAAGTCCTTCGACGTACAGACATAAACACGCTAAATAAAAAACAACCGTGGCATTTTCTTTCCACATGAGCTGTAAATATTTCTAAAACGCTATAAGTTTGTATCTGATTCAAAAGTTTGCATAATTTTTACCATTTTTAGTCAGGCAACATACGTAACACGCATGGTAAGATAAAAAAAAAAGTTAAAAAGCAGCGACACTGCGCATGCGCCAGTCTGTACGTAGTCACTTATAGACCTCCATCCAAAGACACGTAAACATAATTTCTTAACGTGATAACGGAGTCTCGTATGAACGTACAAACGGGCCTTAACGTGATAACGTCTCTACGTTTTTTGACATTTTACAGTGCATTTTTACAAACCCCTAAAACAACAACAACAACAATAAAATCTCAAGACTAATTCCCCTCCAACTATTGACTCTCATCCAGAAACTTTTCATATTAAGAGGGCATCGCACCTCAATATCCCCATTCGCAGACTCCCTGCCAAAAACAACTCGACAACATTCCTCTTTCGAGTGATATACGACAATTTCCCTTCGGCCCAAAGTGGTGAGCAGAGAAGAGGAAACAGAAGAGAGAGAGAGAGAGACATTTTAGCAAAACCGACAGATTTATTCGGACCGGGAAAGAGGGCCGAGTCTAGTGGCCACTGGTCACCGGACTATGGCTTGGAGTTGCCGCCGATTTTCCACTCAACCGAACTCATGTTTGCCGGCGAAAAGTCCCCTTCAACCGCACGATTTTCGCGCCGGGAGAAGTGCATAGAAGCGTGCTCGAAATGAAGTCATGTGCGAAAACTTCACCTCCTGTCATTTATTTAAATGAATTGCGACGCCGAATGCACTGAAGGTGCAAAGGGTCATTGAACAACTAATTTTCTAACAGATTTGTCACCCCTTGGTTTATGGCTTGTTTTGAAAAATGGTTGTTTATATGGGTTTTTTTGGGTTGCACGGGTGAAGGAATGTATAATTTGGTGATAAAGTGCGTTTTTCGGGCTTCGAATGCGTTTTTGTTTGTGTTTTATTGATTTTGTTTTTTTTTAAAAAAAGAATAGAAAATTTTTTTTTGGGTTTTACATGGTTTTGGTGTGTTTTAGATGGAAGAAAGAATGGGATTTTGTTTTGTTGTTGAAATGATGTTTACATGGTGTTTAATTGCGTATTACGCTAATTGCTTGATGCAATTTGTATAATGTAACGTCATTTATTCACCCTTGCATTAAACAGGTCAATAAAATAACGGAGGAACCCGCGGCGAAGAGATTTGAGTCTCATCTCGCACCGGAATTGCGGTTTTAAGCCCAGATGCATTTTGACAATAATGTTTTACTTGTAAAATTTCTTGAACTGATCGTAGAATTTTTTCGATAAAAATTCTGTATATTAAAAAAACTTAAAAAATTACTTTTTTTAATAAATATGCTGTTACGTTTTGTTGTTGTTATTTTTCCAAGTCGGCCTTTAAGTAATTTCTAAACATTAAAAATCCGAAAATGAATCTGATTCGTCCGTCAACTTGTGCGCATGATCATTGGTGGGCATTTTTACATTTTATAAATTTACGGTAACTTTTATTAATTTCGTTAGCTGTTTTCCCTGCACGTCAATTTCTGTGTTGCTTTTATTTCGGGGTGCGTTTATTATTTTTGTAAATTATTTGTCACAAAATCTAAAAAATGTATAGACTACAGTACATAATAATTAAATTTTTTATCAAAACAATCTGTTTTTGATTATTTTTACTAATTTTTTTCAAAGTAATTCATGTTTATTTTAGCAGTTGTTGTTGTTATTTTATGCGTTCGAAAAACGTTACGGGTGAGCTTCTATTTAGGGAGCTTGTATTTACACGTGAAACCCGTAAAAAAGGGGTAAATTTAATAAACGGGTTTTGGCTGCAAAAAACCGTTTTGTGACTAGTGAAATTACAAGCGTTTTGTGTCATCCCAAAAACTCGCTTTTGACACCAGCAAAACAAACTTTATTCTATCAACTGAAAAAATTGATTTCCACACATTAAAAATCTCACTCACATCCCATAATCCATTTAAAAAAAAATAAAGCAATAACCCTTTTTAATTTTTTAATTCACCAAACACTACAAGCTCTTTATCGAATCTCTATCTCTCCCCATTGCAGTACTTGAATTACCTGTCCCCACTTTAATGACGCCACCTAAACTGGCTCGAGTGCCGTCGTGAGGCCATATCAAACGCAAAACATTTTTTTCCTTTCTCTCCTTTTCATTATCGAAGCACCGAAATATTTTCACCCACGAGATGAGAACAGGATACGCAACGAACGCCACCACTTCTCTTATCGGTGCACGATTCGACGAGAAAAGTGCAGTTATTATTATCATGTTATGAAATTGTCTCAGCCCCTGGGGGCCGCGAGGCGAGATAAGTCCCTCGTGGAGTCAGGATGAAGAAGAGCTCGCCTCTGGTGCCAAACATCACTTGTCCTTCACTGCTGCTGAGATTAGACGCGCTCTTGATGCGCAAGAAGTGAAATTATGACAAACGGATACTAGATGGCGCTCAGCTGAGGAAATTGTTAATGGATATTATGGGAGGGACTTAATTTTTTTTATTTTTTTATTTTATTTTATGGCGAGAGGCAATTAATGGTCATTTTTGTGCCACCTGCTCGTTTTCACCACAATGGTCAGTTTGAAAGCGCTGACAATGATCGCGTGCTGCGTTCGGGGATCGTTGATGTGGAGTTGGAAAAATTGGTAGTAAAATTGCGACTGACCGCTGCAACGGGTCAGGGAGTTTGTGTTGTGGAGTAAAGGGTGTGTGTTAGTGGACATGTGTTTGTTTTGTTTTTTATTTTTATTGTTTTGCGCTCCGTTTCCAGTTTTTGAGGGGTGGTTAAGGCAACTTCCGGTTTGGGTAGAGGGGTTAGATTTTATGGGTGTTTAGGGTAGGTGATGTTCTCGGGGTTTGAGGTTGTGGGTGAAACCGGAAGTTTGATTTTGGGATGTTTTAAATTGAAGGTTTTGCTTTGATTTTGGTTAAAATTCGAATTTCCGGTTAAGAATGATGAGGTTTGAGATTTTCAGAATAAATAAATCAAATGAGGAGCTTATTTAGTGGTGTTAAAATTTTAAGTTTCCAGTAAAATCGAAAGTGCCAATAAACCAATTACAAATTTGAAATTTCTCATTAATTAGAGCAAAACCTTCAATTTGGAAAAGTGTATATGCCACTTCCATTTTGATTAAAGTCTTTAAATTTTAAGACCACCAAGCCCTACACATCTAGCCCTGAAAATCTTAAGCTTTAAATTAAACCGGAAGTGCTATTTAAAATCGCTCGAAATTGAAAATTCTCCCATAACGCCACACAATTTGCCATTTTGGAGCACTTAAAAATGCCACTTCCGGTAACATTTAAATCTTAAAATTTCAAGGGCACCAAGCTCCACACATCTACTCCAAATCCAGAATATTTCAAACCCCATGCCAAACCGGAAGTTCCATTAAAACCCCCTCCAAATTTCTAAAAACACCAATCATTTAAAACAAACTTTTCTAAAAATCAACAACAATAAACAAAACAAACAGCAAATAGTAACAAAAGCTCAATTAAACTGCACAAACACGCTTAAATTAGCCCATTGCAACCCCTCTCCACGCTTCATAATAAGGGTGTCCAAGCTACTCGCTTTAACAAGACCAATTATGCAGTGCAGCCAGCGATAACCTCACAAAAAGAGCATGGAACAAACACGTGCTCACGAGATGTTATTCACACAATAGGAACAAAATAGCCATGTGTCGCCAATTGGAACGAACCACGCGGCCAGCGCAGCACCCCCTAGTGTTAAAATATGCAAAAATTACCCAAAAATGAAAAATTTGCAGCGATTTCCAGAATTGAGATATGTTAATGTCATGTGACAGATCGCGTACGGCAAAAGTTGCACTTATTTATCAGTTTGACACATTTATGTTCTTCTTAATTGCTGTTAATCGAAGCGGTAAATGGTAGGTTGCACTCGATAATTTTCTTTATTGCGGTTGCATATGCAGCCACATCATTTAGATTTGTAAAAGAAAAAAAAATTGTGTTAAATTTATCGTTTTATTTTATGGTTATGGAAAGGTGCGATTTTTGCTGTTGACGGGCTAATTGCGGTGTTTTTTCTTTGTGTTAATCACTTGCAATGCGGTGTAACATCAACACCGTGGAGAGATTTATGATTTTATTGCGATTTGTATGATGTGTTGGGGTGCCGTGGGGTGGGAGGGGTAATTGAGTTAATGTTGTTTGGGGTTTATTTGATTTGGTTTGACGAAATGGTTCTTAGAATGAATGGGGTTTGTAGAAGTCATCAAGTAAGTGCTGGATGTGGTTGCAGTTGAAATGTAGAATTTAATGTTTAGGTAATTTTTTATTTTTTTTTATTATTATTTTATAGGCAATTTTTGGTTTTCTGTAATTTTTAGTCTTAATTTATTTTGCCATTTTATGTTTTCATTTTTCAGGTTCTGCTGAAATTGGAAGTGAGGCTTAAGGTATAAATAAAAAATGATAATATTGTTGTATTTTAATCTTTATTATAAACATGCCTTAATAGCACTTCTAGTTTCAATAAATACTAAAAATTTGTAAAAGTTTTATTAAACCTTTAGACACTTCTGAAAATTTTAAGACTAATTAACTAAACCAAAAGTTCCTCTTTTAACACTCATCAATCCCAGAATCAAATTGAGGCACTTCCTGTTCCTCAAATTTTACAAACTAAGAATTACACATTTCACAAAATTTCACAATCTAACCAGAAGTATCCATAATTCAAAACCAGAAATTGTGTAGTATTTTAACTTTTGTTTAGTATTATCAGATCGTATAGACTTTGTGATTGTCACATTTAACTGAATTTTTATGAATTGAGCTTTTTTATGTCTTGTGACAGATCACATATGGCCAAAGTAGCCGCTGACAAACTTAAGCAAAAATCATTCACTCACTCACTCACTCACTCATTAAAAAAAATTAACACAAATCACATAATTCACGGCACTTAACCGTTTCCCCAAAACCTAACCTCCACCTTTAAAAGAAAAAAAAAATTCCACACTCCGATTAGCTGCGAAGAAAGCGCAATAAATACGAATTAAAAGAATCGTTTAATAGAAAAGCAGCAGCAAGTGGGGGAAGAATAGAAGGGGAGGGAGAAAATGGCGTAAAGCAGTTAAGTTAAATGCACGACAAACATGAGCCCCATAGCTCCATAGGGGAGCGCAAACCACGCGTGAAGCGTTTGCGCTCAACTGAGGGAGAGGAGGGGAGGGGAGGGGAACACACCATCGTATCCTGATAGGCACAACTGGTTGCATGATGGACACAGCACGGACCAATGCCTATCGCTCTCCCTCCCTGCCTTCCACCGAATTGCACTTAGGCCTATTCTTAAATTTCTATTTTTTACAATTGATTTAGGCCTAAGGTAAAGTTTTCGCTGAGGGTTTCGATAAGGGTTTGGGTGAGGGTTGTAATTAATTTTTTACGGCTTTGTCGTTGGGATTTAGTGACCGCACGGTGGTGGTGTGGTCCACGCGGCACTGAGGAGATTGCATCGATATATATTGGTTTGGGCAGCAGCAGGGGGTGGGCATAACTCTTTGAGTGAAAAGCACCTCGGGCGGCCTAAACCTATGCCTCGCAGCAGGAAATTGTGATTCCGTTAACAGCGCGGGGAGCTGAGTACTAAATGTCCGTTTCCTGAAGACTTTTCTTTAAAGATGGAGAGTCGATTAGGATGGTGAGAATTACTATAAAAATCTGCGATTGTATTAGTAATTTAGAAAATTTTGTAAATTGTTACCCCAGGATTAACCAGAAACTGCGCGATTGTCAACTCGGTATACCGGTACCGGTATAGGCAGGTGCTGATCTGCTTGTAATATATGGCATTGGTCATTGACAAAAGCTTCTGTTTGAATTACTTGAATCCAGTAGATTCGTGCTTTGTCTAGTTCTTGGGCAGAAAGGGTTCCTTGGGGCACGAGAATTAAAAACTTTGAATTGAATTCAGGCAGTCACTCACAGAAGTGTCTTTAAGGGGCTAAAGCGTGGTACGCCATATCTTTAAATTTCTACGATTCTCAGCCACCGGAAGTGCCACTTTCCACCCCTCTAAACGCCATCATCTTGACTGTAAATAATCACAATCGGGAAACGTTGCAATTCAAAATAGTAAAAAATACCACTTCCGGTTGAGCAGAAAACCTAAAATTATAAGTGTAGACTCCATCTATACGCACGTGCTACTCAGTTTCTTTAAATTTCAATGACTCTCAGTCAACCGGAAATGCCACTTTCCACCCCTCTAAAACACAATCTTTGCTATTAATCATCATTTTTTCCACACCAAAAAATCATCTTTCCAAAATATCAAAATATCAAAATATCAAAATAAAAAGAAAATTCTAATCATTGTTACCCCACCATAATTCACCAAAAACTGATTTCCACAAAAAATTTATCTATCTTTCCGTACAAGTCATATAATGAGATGGCAATCGACGTTCACCCCACCCTCTTTGATCCGCTGGCCTTTTATCGTTGTGCTTGCCTTCGGTTTCCCGCGGGTATCTATGCAGTGACGGGGGGGAAGGGGGGAGGGGAGGGGAAAGGGGGAGGGGAGGGGGAGACACTCCCCCAGCCCCAGCTCAAGCTGTATCTTTTCATTGGATATCAAATTAAATGAGCCAAGTAGAGCTTTAGCCGTGGCTCGCGCAACCGGAGGACTCGGAATTGTGCACGAACAATACTTTGCACTTGTCACGTGAAATATGACGTGTAGTCGTGAGTCAGGAGGGTAAAACGCCGGCCACGCGCGGTAGAATAGCATATGCAGCGAGCGCATTTCCTAAGCCCGTGCCAGCTCATCTGCACGGCGGGGGTCTGGAGGGAGACCAATACCCCTTGCTATAGGACTTGATTAACGCTGGAGCAACTTTAGGATCCGAGAGGACGGGAGGAAGTACAAAAGAGATGGACTCTTATCGAAAAGTGGTTTCATTTACACGCTTGTTTCGAGTTTTTGCTGCTTGGGTGGGTTTTGGGGGGTTGGGAGAGGGGTTGGAGGGAGTTTCGATGTTGTTTTGTGTTTGGTGGTGGTTTTGGGTGATGGGTTAATTGGATTAAGAGTTGGAACTGTTTGATTTTTAATTTTATATTTTGGTAATTTATGGAAGTTTTAGGTAAATTAAAAAGTTTATACTGGGTACTAGAATTTTTGCAAGTTTTTTTTTACTCTTTTCACTCATTTTTGTTAAAAATTGTTGTGTTCTGGATAATTCATAATTTAGAATTTTGTAAAAAAGATGGAGAAAATAAAAATGACTTTTATCTGATATGATTTATTAGAAGTGTAGAGAGAGGAATGTTGTTGTCTTGATTATAAAAAACTTGGGAAACTTGTTAAAATTTTATATTTTTAAGCAACTAAAAATGGTCTTATAAAATCTAATTGTTCGACCACTACAGTTTGTCCGATAAACTAATAGGGATTTTTATTTCATATTTTATATTTTATATGTATGCAATATATCGACGGCATTTACAACATGTGTTTCATGGTCTACTCTGGTGGGATATCAGGAAATATCACGGTGGGTCATAAACATGAAAATAATTAGTAATATCGTATAATACAATGCAATTCTTGTAGTGAAATGAAGATGTAATACAAGTAATCATTAAAAATTTAATTATCTTGGAAAATGAGGAGCAGAAAATATTTACTTGGCCAAAGATGCCAAATAGGAAAGCTACAGTTCTGTACTCCGATACTCCACTGAAACTTTTGAAAACGTTTTCAAAAAATAGTAGGAATGCGCAGCTACGGTAGTTCAGGAGCACAATTTACGAACGACCTGTGTTTACGAACGACCTAATGATGTAAAAACTCGAGTTGCGAACAAAAATTCGTACCTACGAATGGACGGATATTTTTACTCAACGCTCAAACACTCAAAACACTTAAAACACGCTAAATATAAATTATAAACCATGCATGTGTGTTCCAATTTACGAATGCACTCAAAAACAGAATTCGTTCGTAACCCGAGGACTGCCTGTAACTCAATAATAATTCTTAAAATCACCAAAACCAACGTCAAAATAAAACCGGAAGTGCTCACTCAAACACAAATTCAAGCACCAAACCCTTCAAAAAAACACCAAATAAAAGCACAACAAAGTTATAAAAACTAATGAGTTAGCGTGGCCAGTGGTCAAGTCGATAATTCTTGATTTGAAAGAAGATAAATCTTGATGACAAGACCCGCTACACCTCCCCCGACGCCGCGGAACGAGTGGTGTAGAGTGGCGCACTCGACAATTAATGCCCTACGAGGTTAAGGAGTCACGTATCCATGAACCATTCATTGCCCCTTGTGCACCCATGGCAACCGTCAGACAACCTTAACTCGGCACTATGTGTGTGTATGTGCATGCAAAGAGAAAACGCCACTCGATGAAATTGCCGGGTTGGGTGTTGACAAGCTAAGCATGATTGACTTTTTCTTTAATCACGACTTACTCTGTACTTGGCCAATGTGAAATATCGTTTGCGTCTAATTAGAATGTAATTAGGTCATGCACATTACAATTTTTTTAACCTATTTTTTTTTTTTTTTTTTTTTTATGCATTGAAAATTCAGTTTTACTTGTAAATGTAGTCTAAAGGGCTGTAGATGGAACAAAAACAACAATGTGTCGTAGTATATTTGACCTCTGAACCTCAGTTTGGCGGTCATCTAATTTGTAACTTCTTAATCGTTTCAGATAAAACAAAATTTCCAATTAGAAAGTTGTTGAGCACCATTTAATTAGTCTACAAATGGTCAATTTTGGGAGCTTTTTGACAAACTGCAAGTTGCCATGGCAATTGGTAATTCGGATAAAATTAGCTATCGACTCAAAACAGGCAAAATTTTGATATAAATGTACAATACCACCGATCTGTGTATAAGCTGAAATTTTATTCTGGCAGAAAAACATTTTTATTAAACATTTGATGCCTCATAATTGACATTTGTGAATATTTAATAAAAACGGCATCGTGATATTTTGTTGAATCAACAAAACAAATGTAAGTTATTTTTTTTGCATTTGAACCAAACATATACAACAGACATGACAATTTATAAGTTAAAAAATATATATTACGTTTGTTGTGTGTCTTCTAAAGAATTTAGCTTGTTTATGCTTTTTCCTGCCAAAATGGAGATTTATACAATTTTAAGCAAAATTTAGTATTTTATGACATTTTTTATGCAGTTATTTATTTATTTGTCCTAGCTCTACATATGACCATAGTAGTCGCTGCAACCTTCACAAATATAGATCTATTTGCTTTTCTGTATACAAAAAAATCTGAAATTTTGATTTGTTAATAAAACTTATATCACCAATCGCCGTAAAATATATGCAAATTACACTTTTATTGTAATTTTGCTGTATATTTTTTTTAGCAAATTAAGAAAGTGCCGAAACCATAAATTTAGATTTACTGTACGGAAATCTACACTCCTCAAATACATTTTAATAATCGATTTCGACTGAAAGCGGATACCGCTCACTGTGGTCACGCTGTTTAATTGGCATATCGAATATCGATAAGCATAAAAATACTAATTTTTATAACACACTCAACATATACCTTATGTTTCCGCAGTCAAAAGCAGTCACAAAATAATAATAATAAAAAAAAAATAATAATAAAAATACAATTTTTACACCCATCACTTACGTTAAAAACGTTATCACTATTTATAGTTTGCTATCGGTAACAATTCACTACAATTTTTGAGATTTTAGTGATAGTGACAGCGCAGTATTATTTTTAAGTCTATAATAGTTTGTTCTTAAAAATGTATTAAAGACATATCTAAAAGCAACTTTGAAAACGAGGTAAATACATATGCACAATAAAAAAAAACTTTTTTGGAAAATATTGCTTAGTAAAATCAGTTTAAAAATTAAATTTTAATACATCGATTTTTTTTTTTTAAGTTTATGACAATTTTTTTAAAAACATTAAAAAAATTGACCAGTAAAATTTTTGAAAAATTGTTTATTTGCAATATCGGATATCGGCCGATTGCCGATTTTCATGATACGGTATCGATCAAATCCTAGTGGCTACTTCAATTCCACACGTGAAAATCAATCATTATCTCCATCTCACACCTTTGTATAATATTCGACACTTTTTTCATCAAAATACAAAACAGAAAATATCGGAGTTTCATATTACCCTGAGATAGTGATCTCATTAAATATATACCATCTGCCCTCGCCCTGAATTATAAATAGCGGTTAATTCTTGAATAGAACGCGCATTCGACCCCTCTTCTTACCTGTTCGTGACCGGCGTGCGTGGACACTCGTTAAGTGAATAATAAATCGTATGTCAATCACACGCAAAAAAATGAAAATCAAAGAATGAAGTCATTAAAATTTCACATCTATTCATAAACAACTTTTTGTTGCGTTCGTAGCCAAGAAATGAATAAGTTTTCATTTTTTTTTTCTCCGGTTTCGATTTTTCTTGGCGATGCATTCTTTATGATGTTACTTTTTCATTTCAGGGAAGGAAGGGATGTTTAAGGAATATTGTGTCAGTTGAATAGCTTGTCTTGCGTTATTTTTTTGTGTGTGTGTTCTATTGCTTACGGGTTTCTTTCATTTCGTACCTACCGGTGCGTGGATCGTGTTTTCATCCTGTTTTGCATCTAGTGGTGGGGGGATGGGAGTTTGATGTGGTGAAAAAGACATTTTCTTTTCAGCAATTGATGCGTTGCGCTGTTTTTGTCGTTGTGGGAAAATAATGTTGAATGGTTTTTCTTTTTTTTTTCTTTTTTTTTGTGACTGGAAAAAATAATAAAATTAATTTTTTTTACATTTTTTTTTTTTTTAATTTTGAGTTTTACCTTAAAGTGAGGCTTCTCTGCAGTGGTTTTGTTGGTCTTAGTGTCTATTTAAAATGAGTAATTATGATATTATTATTATTATTGAAAAAATTAGGGGTTTACCTATGATATATCATGAAAATCCGAAATCGGCTGATATCTGATATTGCAATAAAAAATTGGTCGATACCGATTTCAATTGTTCAAAAATTTTACAAGTCAATTTTTTTTTATTGTGTTTAGAAAAAATTGTCATAAACTTAAAAAAATACTTTAATTTAAAATTTAATTTTTAAACTGATTAACTAAATTTTAGTAATCAATATTTCCAAAAAAAAAATCTTCTTTTTGCACGCGTGCGTATTTATCTAGTTTTCAAAATTGCTTTTGGATAAGTTGTATTTTTGTTATGTTTGTAATACATTTTAAAGAACAAATGTATTATAAACGTAAAAATTTCTTCACGTTTATATTAAGTTTTCTATGCAAATCTAGGCAAAAGTGACCAAAACCATTTTTGGATAAAATCGGAATCGGAATTTTTCCAAACATCTACCGATTAAAATTTTAAACTTGGTCAAGCCTTAGTAAAAGATTTTGGAAAGATTAGAATTACTGTAACTAACAATCTAGTTACTCAAATTATACAATTTAAACGATTTACAAAAAATATTAAAATATTTGAAATAATTTATTCAATTTTTCATTCATTCATTCTTTCTTTTTTTTAAATTTTAGAAACTTTTACCTTTTTCAAGCAAAAAAAAAAAACTTCAAAATGTTCTTATTCATCTACAATTCACAACACACTATTTACACAAATTTCACAATCCACCTTCTTATCAACTAAAAACCACGGCATAACATCAACATAACTCGAATCAAAACAACTTTTTCCACTCTTTCAACACGAAAAAACCTAGCAACTAAAACCCGAATCACGCAACACTTTGATATCCCACCACCTCCTTCAGGTGAAGTTTATTTGACTTCACTGCGCGACGCAATGCCGTAATTGAAGCCACTTAATGGGCGGAATTTTCAAAGAAAAACATTTTTTCTGCTAATATCTAACGATTAAAATAATTCCATCTGGTAAATATTTGCATTTTACACAAAATCAATGTTCTGAATCATTCCGATTGATTTTTCCCATTATTTTCCTATTTTTTTTTTTTTTTTTTTAGGATAATTCACTCATCATAAAGGAACGGAAAATTACGCCTAAAAATCATGAAAATATTCGCATACATATTCTCAAAAAAATCTTCAAAATATTCTTAAAAGTTTCCAAATGTATTCCCATAGTTCTTTAAAAAAATAAAAATTATTACTTAGAATGCTTTATAATGGCTCACAACATAAGGTTTGATATTTTTGAGTGTAAATGATGTTATGTTTGCATGTAGCATTGATCTAAATCGAAAAAAAAGCTTCAACATCACATGAAGTTGACTGGTGCATAAGTAAATGCATTAATTTCATTCGGCGTAAACATTTCAAACAAATTTACATTCTTATCGCCACAAATAATTTTAGAAACATTACAAATGACATCCAATATTATTCCTTATTCTTTTTTAAAACAGTTTCAAATTTCTCATAAATTTTTTTCCCACGGAATTTTTCTCCTAAAAAAATTAACTTGTCTATAAAAAAAATCTAATTATGCTGCAACCCTCAAACATTCCCCAACTTTTAAATATAATTCTCTATCCTTTTAAAAATAAATTATTTTCTATCTAAATGACCCAATTTGCGCTTACTAGTAACTAGTAACTTATTTGCAAAAATTAAACCTTAAAAAAAACAATATTTTGACATAATTTCCCCCCCCCCTTTACTCATCACCAATAGAGGGCGCAGTTTAGGGTTTTATGGACGTCAGATGATGGTGAAAAGTTATATTAAGCGTGAAATTAGATTGTGGGAGTGGGTGGCAATTCATTAATTAATTTAATTACACGAGCCCGAGTCGCTTCGGCGCCACAAATCCCTGATGCGGAAAAACATGCGTGTATGTTGATATAAAGGAGAAAAGTTGGGTAAATGGCTGCTTGCGGCACCCTTTTGTAAACTGTAAATGTAAACGTTTGCACCGATTCACGCAAACAAAGCGTCGTGGCAACACCTGCGTTTTACGCTACTGTTTACCTAATGTTTCAAAGTGAAAACCACAGATGGATGACTGTAATGGCGAAGGATATGTAGAATAAATAATGACCTGAAATTGAAAATATGTCAATATAAACAACTGATTAAAGCACTAGAAGTGGTTTTTATACAAGAAAAACTCACCTTTGGTGATTTTTTTTTATTTCCACTCACCAAGACTTTTAGATGTTGATAATTCATTAAAACTATTTTAGAGTGTGTTATTTACTTTAAAATAATGATTTTGAACTCACTGATGTAACTTGTGCGCCGTCATTTTTGTTTCTGACGTCATAATTCAGATCGGCAGTTTATGTTCAATAAAAAATGCATTAATTACTTAATAATTACATTAAAATAAATAAAATAAAAGTTGGTTATTTTTTTTATGTTTTTTTTTCCAGTTTAAATTTAAAATTTAAATTTAGAATCAAATCGAAATTCAGGATCACAGAGAATTCAAATAAAAAATTACCAATTACACAAATGAACAATTATTTTTACTAATTTAACAAAAATCACTAAAAAAAATCATAAAAATAATTTTTTTAGACTTGTAGAATAATTTTACTCCTCCATGATGCAATTTATCGAGTAATCACTCGACTAATTACGTCTGGCCGGTCCAAAATTACCCAAACAACACTTCCCAATTAAAAAACCCACTAATTCATCATTAAAACCCTGAATATTCAATAGTAACAGTAAAATCCACTTTCATCATTACTTCTAATTCAATTTGCAGTTTACATCTTAATTACTGCATTTATCGCATGTTTTTCTCCAAAACAAAACACAAAAAAAAAAAAATTAAATTTTTATTTTTTTTCTCCTGGAAAACCCACCAATTGGAACTTATAAAAATGACAAATTTTTCACCTGATTTTTCAGTGGTTGGGGTTTGTCTTTTGTTTTGCGCTATCACTCGCCCGCTGTTGCCGTTGTGCGCGCCGCGAGAATCGGCGAGAAACTGTGAAATGAAAAGCCATAAAAGCAATGATAAAAGGCTTTTTATTCAAATGCAAAATAAAAAGCCGAGCCATTGAATTATGCGTGAGGTCTTGCGCTATGTGTCGTATTGTTCCCTGCACTTATAGCTCTATTTTTCTACGGGCAAAGTGCCAAGTATCCGCTTTGACTTTGTAATCACACGGGGGTTTGCTACTCACTAATGGCTTGTTTAAAGTCAATGTTTTCAAACAAAAACAAACATTTTTTTATGTCTAAAAACATCAAAAACACCAAAAACACCAAAAAACACCAAAAACATCAAAAAACCAAAAACACCTACAACGTTTTTGTAATGTTAAATCAACGTTTTGGTGTTGCTTTGCCACAAAAACGAATTTAAAATTCATTTTTGAAACATTTTTTTATGTCTAAAAAGACCAAAAACACCTACAACGTTTTTGTAATGTTAAATCAACGTTTTGATGTTGCTTTGCCACAAAAACGAATTTAAAATTCATTTTTGAAACCTATGACGTCACAGGTAGCATTATGGGAGATTTAGTGGTTCAGTGTGGTTAATCCGGCACGTGCTAACGAGATCCTGATGGGTTTGCTGGAGACGCGGGTTACGTGGCGGATAATATGCTAAGTGGTGCATTAAAGAGCTTGCACGTCTGGAGCTGTTCACTGCCCCCTATCGGGTCTAAGTGAAATAAATGAGGCCGTGAATGACGGCAGCTCGACATGCGGATTTCCTGCTAGACGTTATTGATTTGTCAACTGCCGAATTTGCATTAATAAGAGTCATCCAGGCTGCATTTGAATTCGGGTCGGGGATTGGGTGATTGGGCTATTTTTGCTATTTGGGGCGGGTTTTAATTCCACTTCCGGTTTGATTAAAGGGTTAAACTTTTTTGTGTACTCAGATATAAAGGTGTAAAGCATTGTACCGAATGAAAATAACCACCATTACTTGTTTTTTTTTTTAATTTTGTCACTAGATGACACTTTTAATTGTAACAAAATGGCTGATTTCATTTTTTAACACATGTGTCTTATATTACTGTACATTTTTTAATTTTTGAACTCTTTACATTGAATTTTTTCCATTTATTAAAAGTAAACAACTAATTTGGTTTATTAGTTTGTACATAGCTAAAGAATTGTGTCTTATTCATAAGGTTATGTATTAATTTCTGACAAATAAGAGCTAATGTACCAACTGCATTTTAGCGAGGTTGTTAGGTGACATCAAACCAGAAAATGGAAGACTTCACTACAAGTCAACTGGCGAACTGATTGTACATCAGCTTACCAGTTGATTTGTAGACACGTAATTTTATTTCAACTATCGAGGGAAAACGCGTCTATAATAGAGAAACATTTGACGCGGTAAAATATTTTTAACAAATTTATTACATGAATATTACAAGTAATTTTGTTATTTTTTTTTCAAGATTAAGATTGAATATTCAGTCGTAAAACGTGAATTCGTCAAAGATTTTTTTTTTTCCAGAGACAACATCACAGAAACAACATTCCAATAAACTCAGGTGTAAAGTTGAAGTTAGTGTTCAGTAATTTTGATAATTTTTAATAAACCGGAATTGATTGTGACAAGAAAATAAAAATTTTTATTGATAAGAAATGATTAAAAAATAATTCTCAAATAAAACAATATTTACTGATTTAGTGTTCAAGGTTATTTATAGACTTAAAATCTTTATGGACATCGATTATAAAGATAAAACATAAAGACATCTCTAATCTCTCACCATCTAAGATGTCACAGCTTTAAATTAAAAGTATATTATAAACAATTAAACAGTATACTTATATGAAAAAAGAAAAATTACAACGATGTCCAGCAGTGGCTGCAATTGACCAGTTAAAAATTTGCCTAATTATACGAAAATTACATGGAGAAAGTATTGAATTCGAGTTTATAAAATAAAACTGTTGTATTTATTATAGCTTAATAAATAACTTTGATTTATTTGAGTTATAACCGTCTCATTGTTTAATGAAGCGCTCTCTAGTGAGAATTAATTAAACCACTGATCTTACAAAAAATGACGTAACAATTAACCGTTCCATTTCACTTTTAATGGCGGCAAGTGGATTCTTTTGTAAAATGTCAATACAATGTGCAGTTTATTCAACTCCAGCAAGAAAGGCAGTATCCTTGCGAAGTATACAATCATTTCTACATAATCATGATTCACCAAGAATGTACAAATGTCTCAGATTCACGCCTATACTCGAAGCAATGGTGTCTGAATTGGTAAACAACGCAGCTAGAAGAAAGTTGGTTCGTATAAAATCCAAAAGATGGACAACGAGGCTTGATATCAAACCGGAAAATAGAAGACTTGTCTATAAGTCATCTGGCGAACTGATTGTACAACAGTTTACCAGTTGACTTGTAGATAAGTATTTTATTTCAACCATCGAAAGAAAACACGTCTATAATAGAGAGAAACATTTGAAATTAACGCAAACTATCGACGTGGTAAAACATTTTTAACAAATTTATTAAATGAATATTAGAAATAATTTTATTATTTTTTTCAAGATTAAGATTGAATATTCAGTCGTAAAACGTGAATTCGTCATCGACTTAGACTTGATCGTGGCCACGATAAAAAGCTTTTTTGTAGTCGGATGCGAACAATGGTTCACAATTGTTCGCTTCCTGACTATCAAAGATCTTTTTTTTCCAGAGACAACATCACAGAAACAACATTCCAGTAAACTCAGGTAGTTAGTGTTCAGAAATTTTGATAATTTTTAATAAACCGGAAGTGGGGTTTCAATGCTCTCCAAATTGTCATATTGCACTGTGAGAAAATAGTCTTGTTCCCACACGAAAATGTCATATCTGTTACATATAAATCCCATATATGGAAAATATGTAAGTATGTAAGTCACACATATTACCAGTGTATTCATAATACACATTTTCAAAAATATATTGTCAAACATTTATTCTATTATATATTTTAT
>JAQFZP010001058.1:0-23158 GCA_034695745.1 Geophilus truncorum | reverse complement strand
ACACAACCACTGAAAACAACACAATTAAAAACCCCCAAAAAAAACAAGCTTCTGTATCCCGTAGGTGTGCAGACTGATCCACAGCAACGCGTGGCGGGTACTGCTAGTATTAGATATTGTCGAGTTTTACGTCACTGTTTTTCCTCAAAGCACACGATATATATATTTTTTTAATTTTTTTTACAAATGGCAATTGACAAGAAGCAAATTTATTACGGTCGTAAATTAAGCGTGTGGACGCTATTATTTACATTGAGAAAAACAAATGTTTACATGTAACCGCTTCGTGATGATAGCGATGCAAGAATTTTATATTTTTCAATTTTTCAACTTTTCTCGTGCGAGGAATTTGGGAGAATATCGGAACTCAGCAGTCATTTAAGTCGCCTTGACATGGAATTTTCACGCATACTTAGCCTTGTTAAAATTTCAAATTTCTCATGATTAAGGGGGAGTTGAGCATAGGAGAGGGAAAGTAGTGGAGCATGATGAAATAGCTCGTTTTCATATCGGCCGGTTTATCCAGCCGAAAGCTGCTTACGCGCACAAAAGTGTGTTTTTCAATGAACGCCAAGGTAAAGGTGAACACAGGTGCAAACGCTGACAAGTTCACTCGACAAATAGGAACTTGTGCTTTTCGTTTGCATCGACACGGTTCCATGCTGTCAAATAAAGGGAAATCCTCTCCTCGAGCAATTGAGGAGAAAACCGTTCGAAACGAGGAAGACTCTACCACAGGGAGAGTGACGTCATTGCATGTACCTGACATTTTTGTTTTTCATGTTTTATTTTACCGGTAAAATATAACATGAAATGACGGAATCCGGATGTGCGAAGGGGAAATATACTGTTAATTAACTAAATAAATTGTCAGCAATGACTGGGCTATTGCTGGGAATAATTGATTTACAAATGTGCGAGTGTGAAAGTATTGAATTGCGCATGACGTCATCGCAACAGGACGCCTTAGAAGAGTGGCATGATCCAGAGAAGATGGGGAGATCCAATTAAGAATTGGCGCCTGTTTGTAGATGAACCCTCGCTATTCTTCTTCAACATGTTAACACAACGTTACTGGTTGCTAGGCAACTGTAGCCGCAATTCTCTTGACGTCAGTTGCACGCTTGGTCTGCACACGAGCAGACTGTGTGGGTGTTCTGAGCTATTTCCACTAGAAATCTACGTCGCACTTTTTAATATTACTTTTTCTTCCGTCTGCGAATTTTATTTTAGGCGGATTATGACTGTCGTGGGTGCTTTGGAGGTGTTTGTGTTTTCTTTAAGTGAAAAAAAAAGCCGAACTACAAACAGAAAAATGTTGGAAATATGCGGGGGAGAAGTGGGCAGTTTTGGGTAGTGGTCACATGAAACTGAGCACATATTACGAGTAATTGAGCACGTTTTTCTCCCCTACCTGACTCCAGTTTATTGACCCCTGCTAACGAGAAATAGCACTTGTCGCATGCGACTCTAGAGTCTAGAGGGGGAAATGGAATATTGCTGAGTAAATATTTTCAGCAACTTGAGGTAATTTATGCGCGGAAAAATAGGTGCAATTGATCGAGTGAGTTATCATTGTTTAAATATTGTTACGTAACAGTATAAAGCCATTGGAAATTAATTTGTAGTTTCACGTCCAGGAAATTTCCCAAAGTAGAGGCAGGATGGTTTTTTTTTTTTTTTTTTTTTTTTTTTTTTTTTTTTTTGGGCAATTTTTAAAGATCTATATTATAATGTAAAAATTGAGAGGTTGGACAAACTCGACAATCTCGTTGACAGGTCAAAAAATCTCTAAAAATCATTCCAAATTTTTGTACTGTTCATCTCAAATCTTTACTCAAAAATCAATTTTTTACTAATTCGTTACAAATCCTGAAAAATTGCTAAAACCCTAAAAATATCTTTACAAATCTTCACAAATTAGAGGTGGGTGGATTTTTTTTTTTTTTTTTTTTTTTTTTTTTTTTTGGGGTTCGAGCGCCATCGACAGACAGGCGGGGACATGAAATTACAAATTAATTTCCAATGACCTAAAATCTAAGAATTGTAATATTACGGTATAAGGTTATTTATAACAATATTTATTAATAGCTTGTTTCCTGCATGTCTTAATAGATTTATGTATTTATTTATCACTTTTAAATGCGACATGTAATCAATAATTTATCATTAGGGGTAAAAATACGAGTTGGCAATATTAATTAGAGAAATGAATAAAGTTTGCAGTGCATGGTGCAGAAAGAGAAGAAACTAAACAAGACACACAAGTGCATTAGGGTGAAACGACACAGAGAGAAGCGGGCAGTAATTGAGCGGACGCTGGCCACCAGATGGCCAACTGGCTGGGTGGGAAAGAGACACGAGAAAGATGGAGGGGGGCACCTGCATCGAAGTACACATACACTTGTGTGGGTTGCACTTATCGGGGCGTACGATCCGATAAGATATCACGAAATGTACACTTAGTTGCAAATGAAAATTGAGTGGGGGTGCAACTAATAATGATAAAAAGCAAAGGAAAAAAAATAAAAACAAAATATTTCACGAAGGGGAAATATTGTTCGTGATTGAGTTATGGCTCCGTGCGGTATCAATTAGAAACATTTTATTGTTGTTGGACATTAGAAGAGGACGGAAATAACACTAATTATGTGTCATAAATAGGAATATGAAACAAGGAGGGGTTGTCCCCGGAGAGGATACTCGAGCTGACGCAAATGAGGTTTGGTTTAGTTTAGTTTGGTCGTCGGCCATCAGTTGAAACCGTGACATGAATTTATCTTTATCAGTCCACGAGTTTTAATTAAAATGTGGCTTAATGCTAATCCAGGGTTAACTGAGGCAGTGTAGTTGTGAATCGTGTTGTTTGATGTTGACGTCATTATTTGTACTTGCAGTAGTAGTTTGCAATTAAATGTAAAAATTGAAATTTTAATTAAGGTCTCTGAGGATATGGAAATGTAAAAAAAAAACTAAACCATAAATAGAACAAATTACTGTTTAAAATAAATCTAGACTTTAATAGCTTTTAATTTAAATTTTAAAAATTATTGATCGATAAAACAATATTTTCCTATAATTTTATGCTTACGGTACTTGTACAATTTAATGCGCTTTATAGTTTATACAGTATATTTTACAACTTTGTTCATTTTGTTGTTATTTTATTCGGGGAAATTTTCAATATTTGTTAGTTCTGGTGCGTCTCGTGTAGGCAGGTGGCTATTTTATTGATGCTGCAGTTATAACAAAAACCAACAAAATTTGTTTCGTGCAAAAATTATTTTGTTGAATGAACGTCAATTTACGATCAGGGAAAAAACTTTGATAAACACATGCGCACGTCACCTTGCAGAGTGGAGTAATTTTTCTTAGAGGATGAGAGTCATCTGTTGCATTTCTGACCTCGATTTACGCGAATTGAAGTCGATTATTCTTAATTTATCACTTAGTTTTTACAGAAAAGTGAAAGGAGCGAAGAATAGAGTCGAAAATTAATTTTTCTTTTTTCATTTTTATTTTAGAAAACACTTTGATCAAACACGAAATTAAAAACATTTTTTTCCGAAAATTTTCAAAACCGTTAATGAAAAAGCAATTTTCCGCTCACTCAACTAACTTTTTCATTCATTTAAAACTCACTTAACAGACATTTAAAAAAATAAATACGTGTTTACATTTTGTAAAATGATAGCAAATTGATATTATTTTCGCCAATCTTTGTACTCACATCTGTTGCACTCCCACCAAATAATAAAAAAAATTTCTTAATGGGAAAAATTACCTAACACTTATCGAAATAATTTTTTTTTTTGAGATCCGTCTGTGAAAATTCCCAAAGTTCACGCGCGGCACACAAATTTTATCATCACCAGACACACAAATAAAAAAATAAAAAAAGATATCTTTTACTGCAAAAAACGTTTCGACACGTCCTCTAGTTGCTCATGAACGAACCATGAAGTGTACAATCAGGCACCTGCCATCAAATACAGCAGTTGTCTTTCTCTCGAACACGTATTTTACATCGATAACACGTGTCTCGAATGCCAAATACCCCTTTTTCATCCTTTCGCAACCCCCTTAACCCCCACAAATTGAATTTGTTGCACAAAAACTACACATGTAAAAAGAGTCTTTAACCTGCCACGTTTCATTAGGGAGAAATATCTATAATTCAAGCGTAATCTTATTCCTTCAATCCCAAATTGGGACTGGCAAAAGTGGAGCGCGGAACAATGACAACAGAGCAATAAATCTTTGCTAAGAAGTGATCCCTTATGAACAGCAGCACAATCGCCTAATTTAGTCGAGGGTAAGTGGCGAGAGCTCTCGAGAAATAAGGGGAAGGGATTAAAAAAAAGTTATGTTGATTACTATAGAAAGCTATCATTAGGTTCTTTCCACTGCACAAAACTCTTAACGACCATCTATTGATGGAGAAAAAGCTGTATGTAATATATAGATACTGGATGTGTGTTTGGGCGCACACTTGCTTTGAAAAAATGAGAGCTAATTGCTTGAAAGCTCGCGTTGGATTGAGAATCAATGAATGGATAGATGAGAGATGGCGAAAACAGGATTTGGATTTGCTGTTGGGAGTGGGAAAACACCAAATTACTCTCTCTTGTAATTAAAATTGGAACGAGGTTAGTGATTTATGTTTTTGCTATATACTTTCTCCCTCTCGCAACTTGTAGAATTTACGTTTTGACCCATTAGATCCGTAAGTCATTTGTTGGTTAACCTGTTGCTGAAAACAGTTATTAATGTGTTTTGGTTTGGTGCGAATTTGATAAATGAAATTTAGTTGACAGTGTTGTGTGTTTGATCTTTTAATTAGGATTAATTTCTTAATGCGATTATTTAAGGTGTAAATAAATGATAACGGGGTTTTTGTCCACAATTAAATTGGTTCTGGAAATAGTTGTGGATTTTATGCCAACCGGAAATCAGATGGAGAAATAACCCTAAAATAACACATCAGTTTTATTGACTACTACCGGTAGTGCAAAAGCTGAATATAGAAATGGTAAATACAGGAAGCTCTGGACAGTAACTCGCATACGCTTTAAACTTGGTTTAAATTAAAGAGGTGCATGTTTATGCAGACTAATGTATATAAGTTTAAGTTTTTTTTCCTAAACATACGAAAGAGAGAGCAAATAGAGTCGTGGAGAAACAAATTGTGTGGGTGCAAGTCCTAAAAAGAACTATTAACTGTTTGATTTAGTGGCAGCTATACAAGCGAACTGCACACAAGGGCAGAGCAAAACAATTGCTTTTGACGTCACTAACGCTTCAAGTGGAATGGATATTCGAGTACGAGTAGTAAAACGGATCGAAATTGATGATGCTGAATGCTCAGCGTTGGTGCAAAGGAAAGATTTTTTTATTTTTATTTATTTATTTATTTTTTTATTTTTCTTTTGAAAATATTTTTTGCTTTGAATTTATAAAGAAAGTTTTGAATGGGCTTACCTTCAGTTTGGCTTTTCAATGTATAATTTCTTCTAGTTTTTCCTCCGCGCCATTTTGCTGGTTGCAACTCGCTCTCGTTTTATGCGTGACGCGGTTAATCTGTAATAATGAATGTGGAAAATGTCGTCACTTGAATATTAAAATGAGAATAACCGGTTAGAATCGAATCGGCTTTGTCTGTAGTAAAAAAAAGAAAAACAGATGGGAAAAAAACATAAGGGAATTGTGTGAGCGCCTTTAAAGTGGCAGACACTATAAAACTCCTTTTTGTTTTATGACTGGTGTTAACTTTTCCCTGTCGTGGATGAAAACACTGCTTTGCCTTTTGTTCGATTCCCAAGAAAAGCACCCCGCTTGTTAAACTTCACTGTAAAGTCTAAACAAGAAGGATTTGCAGCTCAGGAATTAAAGATTAATTTCTCGGTAAAGTGCAGTTAAAGCAACAAAGTCATTTTTGTAAACCATTTTTTTTTTTTTTCAATTTAAGAAAAAGGTTTAAGACGTCACTTTACAGATTTAGTTTTTTTTTTTTTTTTTTTTTTTTTTTTTTTTTTAAACGAAAAGTAGTGAATAAATATTTAAAATCACGAGTTTAAATCTCCAGGTTAGACATTTAAACATGTTGAATCAGTTAATCAAAAATAGACTTTTCGGTAAAAAAAATAAAAAAAATGGCAATTTATTTCTGATAAGATCTGGGAATCACCAACGATATAAAAACCAAGAAAAGTAGAATCAAACAAAGCAAAAGAAAACAGAGAACGTCAAATCCCATAGAAAATTGTAAAAAAAAAATGTAAAAGTGAAAAAAGGAGAAGCATCTAATTTGATTTCAAACAAGCCTTGTCTATTGGGAAACGCTAGGCTTACGAAAGTTGAATACCATATCTCAAATTACCGGTATAGGTAAAATTTGGTACTTTAAAATAATACTGGCAAACATTACAGAGTTTGCGCAAGACATTTTTTTCTTAAAGCAAAATCAATAAAAAAAAATCCATTACGCAAATAGAAGTTATGATATTTTCTCTTAGATTAGAGACTTTGCGGAAAATTGACATGTAACGTGCATTACAACGTATAAATTATTACATGTTAAATATAAGTTTAACAATGAGTTTTGTAAGTTGTATAAATATAAAACCTATGCTTATGTTTCCGCGAAGTCTCTATTAATTTCAGTTAATTTTAACTTATAATTTATAAAGAAGCAATACCTTATTTCTAGTCTTTAAATCTCACATTCTTCTGCCTTACACAACCACAGGAGCCATTTTTTCCCACTAACTTCACCTAGTCAGGTAATCAGTTTAAAAGGTTTGACCCTCTTTTGCAAGGATTTTAAGGTGAATAAAAATTTTCAATCCATTTCTCCTTTGTGTAAAGTAGACGGAAAACACACCAAACTCCCCCTTCACCCTCAATCTCTTTTCCCCCCTTCCCTCCACGTCTTCAACTATCGCAATCTCTTGGGGAAGAAGACGAGCATACACAAAGTGTACAGACCACCACTCGAGGATTAGTGGACCCAATGCTGCAACTTATTCTTCACAAGACAAAGCAAGCCCCGACATTTCCTCTTCTCCATTTACGTGAAGAAGATTTATGATACCACTAAGCAACACTTGCAAATAAATTTTTTTCTCTCCATTTCACATCTTTTCTTGTAGTGTAATTTGACGACGAAACGCGCGCGCCGCATCAGCCCTGCAATTAATATCCGGATTATTAATCACCCAAATTGGTCATTACGCCCGTGATGATAGCGTGGCAGTAAAAGCTCAGGCTTGAAGCGCTCGCCATGAGGCTTCGCAGATTAAACACGCAGCGACCTAGGGGAAGTGGCCACGAACTACAGGGGGTCAGTGCCTAGGTCCTGCGAAGTGCGAGGGGCCATTTACCCCCAAATGTCACTACGGGACTTCGCAGACATCCATTAGTCACTTTTCGGATGAAATGTAATAAAGTTGTGGGTAAAAGAGGAAATATATTGTCTGGTTTTTATTAATTTATTTACGTTTTAAATTAATATATTTTGCTTTTATATTAGGTAGGTGTGTGTTTTTTTCCAGCGCTTGAAAGGTTTGCAATGCCATAAAGTTTGATCTGTTTTTTAAATCCCTTTTTACTTATTTATGCGTTGAGCATTATGTTAGAGTAATCAAAACACGCGCTGAGGGAAAATTGTGATACCAATAAAAATGTTGGGGATTAAAAATGTAAATCATTCAATTTAGGGGATTATTCGGGTAATTTAAGGCGGAAAAAGGAGAAAAATATTTTATTTTCTTATCTTATGTAAGAAACTGACAAAAGATATGAATAAACATAACGGAGTAAGAAATGTTCAATAAATTGAAAATTTCAGATTTTGCCACTAGGCGACTCTGTGGTTAATTCCGTTGTTTACCACAGCCAATAAGTGTGTCGCAAATCATTCGATTGGATGTAGAATTGTGATACTTTTATATGCATTCCTGATAAATGTTGTTTGTTATTAGAATTGTGAATAATAATGATGTTGGTCATCATAATTTTAAACTATGTCACCATTAACCGTTTTTTCCATTCATCGGTGAATGGTAAATTGAAGATGGTCAGTTGCGGTCACTTGTTAACTCATCAGAGCGAGCATAATGTGCAGACGTGACAGTTTGCAAGTGGGTTAGTGTGCAATTTAGGGTGAATGAAATTCAAAGTATTTTTTGTAATCAAAAATTTTTTTTAAAAAATGTAAAACAAAATTAGGCTACTCGAATGACTACAATTTAAGCCTAAATGAATAATTCAGTGAAACTTTTAGTCCGACTGATTACATAACCTGATATCACATACAAAACTGATGTTTTCGTTCGCAGCACTTTTCCTTTAAAGTCCACAGATGGCACCATTAACAAGATGAGAAGCAATAAAAAGAGGCAATACACGATGAGAGTTCAAGGTCGAATTGATACTGTAAAATTTATTACCTAAAGGTTTTATGTATAATTTCCTCTACTTTTTTGTGTATTATAAAAAAAATTCAAAAATTTAATTTTTTTTAAACTACAATTTGCGTTTCTAATGAAAGCCGAAAATTCGCCGCTTTTTCCTCTTGAAAATGTTATGCAATCGTTTTAATGGTTGTTGATGAAACTGAATTAATTTTATTCAACTTTAATGGTCTTCCAAACCCCAGGAATTAAAAAAATTAAAGACGTGTCTCTCCCAATGGCCTAATTAGTTGACTCGGCTCCGATGCACTGGAATTGATAAAATTCCAACTGGTTCTTGTTTAAAAAAGAAATGCAATTAAAAGTTGCAATAGGTAAATGAGCAGCGTTTGGCTAAAGGAAATAAATCAAACCAATAATTTACTCTCGTAATTACAACACACTTTTGGTCCTTATCTATTGTGAGACGCGAGGAAAACTGAAAATTTGACTATTTTCGGGTTATTTTTTGCAATAACCACGATGAATTAGAAATCCAGGTGGAAAGGTTCCAAGGCAATTGGTTTTGTGGGTCAAACTAAGTCTAGTTTCAAAATATAGGAGAAATAAGAGAAGGAAAAATAACAGACAAGGTCAAAAACTGTCTGAAACAACTGGAATGGAAAACGAGGACATACTTTGCAATTGACCCTCAACCCGTTTTTTCAATTTTTTTTTTTTTTTTTTTTATTTGGCTGGAAAAATAAGAAAAATTGCATTCCTTAAAACATAGTAACATACATAGCGAAGAAATAGAAAGAAAATTCTTTTAATTGGGTCATTGTAATTGCATGTCGATCTGGTGCGAAGTATTTTTAACATGTCCTTGATTTTGATTTTTTTTTTTTTTTATATATTGGAAAATCGGGATTTCTTATCGTCCTTCGAAGGATTGCATTTCAATTTTCAAATTAGGCTTAAATACTTCTTGCTATTAGGGGTTCGTAACTAAAGACACGTGCCGCGTCGATCCGGGTTTGTCTCGGTTACAGTTACATCGAAATTTAAAAGCGAGAGTTTTGTTCGATTTTCCATTTCGAGGGGAATCGCGTTATTCTAGAGAAAAATGGTTTTTATTTTTTTTTACTGTTGCATTCTTGGTTAGATTTTACCAAGGTCGTTCGTTACTACAAGTCCCATCCTTTTTTGCATGAATGCAACCAGGCATTTCTTTTTTTATTTTTTTTTTTTTTATTATTATTACTATTTTTTGGGCAACTTGTAAATTAAAATGGGAAATTGTTTAATTTGAGTTAATTTAATTGCATAAGTTTTTTTTATGATAGAGAATTGACATTGATGAACTTTACACCATCATTTCGTGATTTCTGCTCCCGCCTAATCTTCAACACTTGTTAGTTACAAAGTAAACATAAAATATATAACTTACAAAACCGCCGAGTGCTACACCTCAAAATAGGGAAAAATAAACGCTTGTTGACTTTCGAATGGTTTTACAGCTGTCATTAAGTTATCTTTCTCTTTTTTTTCACTTTTATGACTTTACAACAAAAAAAAAAAAAAGAAGAAATAGTTGGTTCATAGAATTGACGCACGCCCGTTTCTCAAAAAAAAAGATTAGGAAATTAAATCCCTTTTTCAAGCGAAAAAATCATAAAATATTAATTTAATCATTTTATAAACCCCCCCCCCCCCTCGATGCTACCAGAAGTTCCGGTTTGGTTGCGATGACTCAATCCATATCAATTGCAAACGTAATAAACAAAACGTTATTACAAAATCGACCCGAAAAATATTAATACACGAATTACGATTGTGTGAGAAATGTGCTTGTTTACCTTCCACTTCTCAAGGGCCCACACCTGGACAGGTAAGAAGAACTCCATTGCCATTGCTGTGGCCAGTTCTAACAAGCCTTGGGCTGAGTTCATATCGTGAGTCGGCCCCTTGCAAAGGTCATTGTCTGCCCAAACCTACATTAGATGGCAGACACCCCAAATTTAGAAAGGGAAAATTTAAAAATTGTGTGTGTGGGGGGGGGGGTGGGGGTGTTGGAATTCTTGCAAACACTAAGAGCGTTTCAACTTGATTCATTGATAGAAATTTTGTATTTCCTGAATACCTGGGGTTTACACTTGCACTTTTCCTTGTATTTGAATTTGGTGAATGCGAATAAATTTGGCTTTAATTTCACAAGTTTTCTTTTCTTTTGATGCGCAATTATAGGTTTTCGTAGCGGTAGGTTTATCATTACAATGAAAGGCACGTAAATTATAGGGTGAAATTCGGGTTCGAAGGGCTTATTTGGCTCGAAGCAGTCACTCGATATAAATAACAAATAGAAATGTCCTCAAGTTAGTGCGATCCCAAAGTATAGAGTATATCCATAAAGTCAATGTGGAGGAGATGGTTAAATTTGGTTTTAAGTGATTGATGGTATTAGTCTCGGGTGATGCCATTCATGCAAATCAGGTAGATACTGTTACTAGAAAACATTTTTTGTTATTTTGGTAAATATTTTCCTTCAATTTTATCGTTTTGTCACAGTAAAATTCCACGTCTCCTGCATCCTAGGAGTGACTGACAATAAACGATAAGCCTCACTCAGATTTTACGAGTATATGGCAGTTGCTCGCCATACTTACGAGGGTCAGATAGTAAAACTGACTTTCCTGCTTTGCACTGAAGTAAAAACAAGATAATATGCCAATTATAGATATGACATAGCCTAGGTAATATTTTTCTTAAATATAAGGTACGAAAAAGGATTTAACGTCTAATTTGCGCTCTGAGGTCGAGGAAATCCTACACGTTATAAGAACAATTGGCCGTCCTAACCCCGATGAAAATAACACCTAGTCTACTAGAATATGAAATTAAATGTCAACGAATGAAACCCGCTAATTTGGCAACATGAAAAGTGCAAAAAGTGGTCCACGGGGCTAAATTACACGCCTCATTGATGCATTTTCAATGTTACTCTGAAATCATTCTGCTATTTCTCATTGTGTTGAAATATTAATTCGGTGTACGAAGTTATTTTTGTGTTTAATTTAAGAAAAAAGCGAGGTAATTACACCGACATGAAAACATAAGTGTTTTATAAAGTACAAGGTTCGCTTTGAGAGGACTAGTAATTTCAACTGTCAGAAAGACACATGCATATAATTTGCCTCATTTACTTAATTCTAGTGTCATTTTAACTGTGCCACGCATTTACTCAGTGACACTAAACGCGAAAAAAGGTTACATTCTTCCATCATTGCCACTTCGCAAACCCAGACCGGTCGGATAACTAAAATTAACCAATGATCGAACCGAAGGAGTTATTTTCGCTCATTAACAGTTGCGACCACATATTCGATGCAAATCATGTCACTCGATTCGAGCCAAGCCCTTTTTCTGCAATCAGAGTTTTGACCTGGGACTAGAAGGAATAATTAAGTTTGTTGTGTTTAAAAATGAAGGTATGTCGGTTGTGCAATTCGGCGGAAATAAATATTAAAGGAGTGACCAGCGGAACGTTAACAGCACTTACAAGTTGGTGATGGAGAGATTAGACGGGAGGAGTGCAATGGGACCATTGACCAGAATAAACTATTCATTACAAACTTGGTTCCATTAAGTAGCCATTTGAAAAAAATATGAAAAAAATTGGCAAACATAATTCTTGGTTTATTCTTGACATGTCGGCTCGTTGCATTCGAATGATTTCCATTCGAAAATTTTCCTTTTTAAAGTTGGGGTTGTTGTTATGGTACCCTTAGAATGTTAGGGGATTTATCTAAATTAGGGTTTAAATCTCCCGCGAGGGAATACTGGATTTTTAGTATTATGTGTTAAAAAGTTAGATTTTATCTCTGAGGGTAATAGAGATGGGGTCTGGAGAGACCCTTTTCTGGCCCTTGACCCTTGTCCACCCTATTTTTGAGTTCATAACAACATGAAATAATGTTGTTTTTTTATAACACCCTATTAAAAATAACATTGCAAAATAAATTTTATGTAAAATTAATGTCAATGACTTGCAGGAAGTGACCAAAATGTAATTAAATAATCCAATTAATGCATTACAAATTTGACCACTTGTAGAATTTCAGCAAATCATAAACATTTTTTTTTTTTTGAAAAAGTATTTCTTGCATCATATTTATGCGGAAAAGAAATGACAACTGTAAACCTGAATGGCTAAATGTGAACAACCACGCAATCAAGTGTGAATATTGGCTAAACGAGCAAAAAGATTGTTTATGCACATGTACTACCTGTGATTTGAAGTGTACTATCTTTTCGCCCCCTTTTCGTTTTTCTCTCTCAACTAACCCGAGATCAATGACTGAAAGCTGCTCTTTTTCCAAGCCATAAAATGCGGCGTTAAGTGCAATCCGAGTTGTAAAATAATAACGAGCACATATAGGTTTCACGAGGGGGGAATCGGGAGATAAAGATGAAAGTATCTTTCATAATCTGTCGACAAGACTAACAACTATTGGTGGTGCGTATTAGAATAATTCTGTTGGTGTATAATTGTGTCAATGTCTCAGACGTTGCTATTTATAATGAGGGGTTTTGTAAGAAGTTGCATCAAGTAGTAATTTATTGTTTCTGTGGTTCGAGTAATAGTAAATAATGGAGATAAAGTAAGAAGTTGTTTGACGTTGACAACCCAACTGTCTGCTCTATTAAACACTAATTCACATTTCGAGTTCTTGTCAGAAATTTAGGCAATGGATGAAAAAATAGTTTTCTACTTGAAAGATGGTTCCAAATGGATGGAATTAGCGCGCGCGAATTTTGCTCATATCCTGAGAAAAGTTTTTGTTTTAGGAATGTTGCTCTGACATTGATCATTGCAATTTTTATCTAAAAAATTTATTCATTCACCAAATGATGAATTGATATTTTGTGAGTCGTTAAAGGGTTAAAATCGCAAGGTCAGTCGAATCCGATGACTGATTTTTTACTTTTCTCTATCAGCAGATAAACACCCATTGAAGGATCGTTTTTTAAATAATTATTACAAAAAATTAATTGAAAAATAATAAAAAGCGACTCGTGGTCAATGTGGGGCATGTGAGACGGATTAGAGCGAGAAAAAATGCGCCCTCGGAACAGTTGTGCAAATTGCACCAAAATAGCAACGGATCTTACCTTAATGTCTACTATTATGGCCGTGGCAGAAATATGGAAATAAACTCCTTCGCACTGCACAGTGAATAATAAAAACTCTCAACCGAGTCGGGCTCCTAGCACAAGGCAGCAGCAACAGAAAGGGCAATCTCGTGCCGCCAGCACCGAGCCAAACACGCGGAAGTGCATGGGGAGCTGGTCGAGGAACGCTGCGCTCGCAATTGTCCGCGGGGCCTAGGACCGAGGCTGTCTCGTGGTTGGCCCCGCTCGAGGCGCGCGCACCCTCAAACGAGTATCGACTCGCTGGCGAATGTTTCTCGCAAGGTGCGGCGTAGCCCCGTTATGATAGACGTCCAATAGTGCACTCTCGCCCGCCCATTTGCACGGGCGTAAATCAAATGACCGCGCCCGTGTCACGCCCATTCGACAATCAGACGTTTTGCGAGTGTCGTTTTTGCATCTTTCCCTCCCTTATCGAACAAAAAAAAAAAAAATCAATGCTCCCATCTTTCTCTGGCGAGCTGTCATCATCCCTCCCCTCGTGCGATGCTCTCTCCAACTCTCTCTAAGAATGCGTTGACCTCTGGACTTTGGTCATTTTTCTTTTTCTTAAATTGGTGTTTTTTTCCTCTTTCTTGTGTTTCAAAAATATGATTCGTTTAATTACACATAAGGAAGGCTGAAGATGAATTGATAAATGCAGTATGCCATTTTTTCCTGCCTCCTTCTGGAATTTTCCCAGAGTTTCCGAGGAATGCGATAGTAATGTAAGAATCGAGATTTAAGTGCCGTGACGTCATCGACAACATTTTTTGGGAAAATTTTAAAATTTTTAACAATAATATTTAAAAAAAATTCTTTGGGGTTTTTCGAGTTGATGGGAGTGGTTGTGAGAGAAAAGGACCCTGACATAATTCAGCCATCAGTTTTCATCTCCTTCTGTCGGGAGGTGAGCAACCGACGCGGAATCCCACGAGGCGACGCAATGTCTGCGAGGCATATCCAGGAAATGCTCCTGGTACGGGAGGCATGCCAAGTGCAGCTACTTTCCGATCGACCCTAAGGTGCAATTTGTGCTCCACTCCTTTACTCATCTTTTCAACCGACTCAATTCGGATGAATGGAAATAGAAATGCCGATCGGAATCATCAAATTTTTAAATTTCCTTTTACGTTTTTGCACATTCTTCCACTTTCATATCGTCTTTAAAGAGATCACGGACAACCTGAATCCATTTTTTACCCTTTAAACTTAACACATTTAATTTTTCTCTTATTTTAAAGAAAAATTCAAATATTACGCCACACTGTCTATCAGCAACCCTTTTATCACTTTATATAATCTTTTCAATAAACCAAATTGCTCAATTAACTTCTTCATTTCATGTTTTCTTTCGCATCAAATTCTGGATTTTTGTACTTTTACTAATCTATTTTTAAATTAATTTTTTTTTACTTTTCGTATCTTATTTCTGAGATATCTACACACACAATTGAAGTAATGGTCTCCCCTTTCCCCAAAGTCACGCACTACACTTTGAATTAAGTTGCACAATGTACACGTATAGCCATAACACGCTATTCGAGATAAGCGGTGTAATTGCATGGGAGAAATAACCTACTTATAATTGCTTCTCTTGTACAAGAAAAATATTAATTTTGATTTAAATATACACATTTGCAGAGAAGCTAACTGCTACAGTGTAAATAAAAATTCAAGGTAAAGACTATTATAGAAGTTTCTTTACACTAACTTTTTATTACATCCTGGGCAAGTATAGTTAAATAGAGATTCTCAGATGAGTAATTTTAATCAGATTGCACTTTGTGGTAGGAGCATTTAGACCCAGAAGATGGCGCCACCTTTCAGCAATTTTTTTAATTTTTCATGATTTGAATTGATTTTTTTATTTTCCTTTTGTTTACATGCGGGTGTTGGCGATTTCGAAGAAGTAAATTGATGTGATTATTTCTAACTTTTATTTCACTATTAATCTCAATTAAATGCCAGTTTTGATAATCATTTGTCTCACGCACGCGACTGATGGAATAAATGACGCAAAAGCATGGTCAGCCATGCGGTAATGGATGCCATTTTTTGACCACAAAGACCCAGATATACATAGGGATAATTATTATTTTATTACAAGTATCGTGACCTGTCGTCAATAAAAAAAAGTGTTTGCATAGTTGTAAAAGGCTGGAAATACTAATTTTTTGTGGCATTTCAATGTGATTTACGTGCAATATCGATTTCTATCACATGTAGTGATGTGCAAAAAAGTAAGAGGAGCTTGTAACTTACAAAAAAATAGGTCACGTGCAGTTGTGGATGGCAATTTTCATTTCTGCAAACTTTTTTTGATGCATCACGTATTCTGCCCATGCTTGTTTGAGAAAAAAGTCAAGTGTGTACAGCCAGACGCACAACCGGAAAGAAAAAGGGAGGGCGGGAAAGGAAATGCAAGCCCATTTTAGTTTTAAAAGAAAAAGAAGGGGAGAAAAAGAGATTAAAAAAAAAAAAAAAAAAAATGGAATCCAAACAAAAAACAAGTATCGTGCTGAAGAACTCGAGTAGTGACGAATTTGGAAGTGACAAGTGGCGAGTTTGAAATTTATTTCTTGACGTGTTTGTAATTGATTTTTATAATGGAAGTTTAGCGTAGAAGGGTTGAAAGGCTTATCGTAAAAAATTGTGGTTTTTTTTGTTTTTTTTCCGGTTAAGGAATTTGGGAAATATTTTTTTGCGTTTGGGGTTGTTTAATTTTGTTTTTGTTTTGTTCGAGGGGAAAGGAGATAACAGATGAATTAATGGGAAATGATGATTTAAAAACAGCAATAAATTTCGGGTGAAAAGTTTAAAAAATATTTGTTGATGTTATCGAGACTCAAAGTGCAGCTAAAGATGGATTTTAGGTTGGAATTTGCCTTAATTAATAACGAAATGAGAAATTAGAAAAAGTAAAAAATAAATAAAAAATAAACCAGTTTTTGTTAATCGCGACTTTCGGGAGATTTAGCGAGATTTAGCGAGACATGGGCAATTAAACCTGCGATTTGGATATTATTTCTTTTCTGTGGAACAATTGCAGAAAGTAATGATAAATGCCCTTAATGATAAACATGCTAAGCGACATCCTGGCAGGATGAAGACAATAAACTAAGAAAAAATGGTCCGGTTAAGGTCAAGCCTTGCAGTGCCCAGAGATGTTTGTAAATAGAAAGATTTTTTAGAAAAAAAAAATGAAATGGGATTAGGGGTCCGCGACCCATCGAGGAGGGTTGGACGCGGAATCAAAGGGATGGAGATGGAGAAGGCGGGAAAAAGACAAAGCATAAAATATAAATTATTGTAATATTCTGTCTGGCAAAAAGATTGAACCGAAATCCTAAGGGCAAATTCGTGGGCCCCGTTCCGCCCTTGCCCCATCTTATCACCGTGTGAAGTCGAACTTAACAGATCGCCTCAACCCAGAGAAATTCGTGCCAAGTAGGCGCTCAACTGTCGGGGGCACCGCCCGTCCACGTGCTCCCGGCTCCTCCCTGAAATCCGTCGCCACGTGCAGGTTTTTCAGTAAGTTTGCAATTTTTTCCATTTTAATTTTTTTATGCACTTTTCATGTTTTATTAATGAGGGTTGGTGGTAATTAATTGAGGAAATGACATTTGAATTGCAGATATACAGGTAAAAAACGGATTAGTTTGATGTAACTAAAGCAATCGTGTCTTCGGTAACGAATTTTAATTTAAGGTGGTCAGTCTTAAAGACATTTTAAAAGTCGTAAAAGTTCTTAAGTAATAACAAAAGGTAGCTTAAAATATAACAAAGTCATCATTTCTCTTAATGAAAAAGTTGATAATTTTTAGATAATTTTGAAGTCATTTTTATGATTATGTATTTGATGATAAAAGTTCATTTTGTGATCAAAGTATGATTAATTTTTTAAAAGTTAACAAAACCCTGGAAAATAATTTTCCAGTACTCGATATTTGGTCGTAATTTGTGATAATTTTATTATTTTATCATAAGTTGGGATACAAAATGTACTTATATGATCAATAAGTTGAAAAAATTGACTTCAAAAATATGAAAAAAATGATGTAAACATAAATATTTTCAGTTATTTTTAAAGTAATCAATAAACTCATTCACGTATCTCGTATGTAATCTGGAAGTTTTAAAAGGGATTAAACTTTGATTTTTCATCTCGCAACGATATTTTTTCTCGCAAATACCGGTAGGTGTGGTCGATTTGAACGAGTTCAATCGCAAGACAAGTAGTGGGAGCGAACAGAGGAGCATGAAGCTGCTGAATTACGGTTGTCTGATGAAATTTCTAGTGGCAAGTCGGCAATAAACTTGATCGCTTTGAAGAAATTATTTCAGACTTAACAAGAAGCCAAGCAACTGCAAACAGGAATTGAGATCTTAAAACACAGGCGTCGCTCCACAAACATCAATCGAATCAAATATTTCTTATTTTTACTGTTTTCCTTTTTTATCTGATTCAGATAAGACAATTTATCTGCGCTATATTTTGGACGAAATATACGCGCGGTCATTCGATTTAGTTTCTGACAGGTGAGAAAAAATAAGTCATGAACTTTTTATTTTGCTCGTTTTTTTTAATTGTGATCTTTGATCCCCGCCCTTTGATTACAGACTGCGTTGAAAGAATGGGTTTATTTTGTTTAATTATAACTGTAAAGAGTTGTATAATGATATTTGTACGTCGTCGCTCAGAGCGTTTACGCTTTTTTTGCAACTTCAGCACCTCTAATGCGAAAGTTTTGCTATTTTAATTGTGTTTTGATTACACGTGACAACGCGGCTCCCATTCCCACCCTGGCAGTGCAATTTGCGATTTTCAAACTTGTCACTCATGTTGTAGAATGTTCTTTGGTATGAATACATTCACTTGACTAAACTTTTCCTCTAATTACTCAACTAAACCTGAAGCTGAGACATGCAAAACCATTTTTTTTTTTCTTCTTCTTTTCACATTTCTTTAGAAAAAGAAAGAGTTTATGATGTATTGATTAAATGTCCGCATGTGAAGGAGGTAAAACGATGAATTTTAACCGCAACAACACGTTTGAAACTGCGACAGGGCTTTTGTATATGTCTTATAGGGACAAATTTACAGCTGGTGATGTGCGATGTAAGTAAATTCACACCTGAAGGAAGAACATGTGCTATTCACTAGTTGTCAACTGTAGGTGTCAAAAATTGATGGAGTTGAGCTCCACCCATTCGCCATCTATAGGCAATTAACCCTGAAGTGTATACTGCAACTAGCAATATGCATAATTTAACCAAAGTATTTAAAAAATCGATGTTTTCTGATGGGTCAATGGAGGTTAGTTTGGTTTATTTATAACCAGTTGATATTTTGAAATTTTTTCAAAAAGATGATTAAATGTGAGTTTTTGACGTCGTAAAAGGCACTTCCGGTTATGGAAAACGATAGAAAATGGCTGTATGTCTTGATTTTAATTAAATTTTAGTTATTACTGACATAAAAAAGACGTTTTTATAGTATCAAGTTGAATTTTCGTGCAGGAATTGAATGATTGATTAGACGATTGATTATTTTTTTTCACAAAATTAGGCGCTTATTAATTTCTTCTTCCGCGTTTTTATTAAAACTTCAGCTCGTATATGGTTGTTTCTGATAAGATATTAAATCTTAACGCCTCTTTTGACAGCTTTTCAGAAGCTCTTTGCTGCCCGATTAGGGAATTTGAAGGAAAAAAAGTTGGCGTTCTGCTTTGAACTTGTGAATAAAATGAAAACAGAAACCGCCGAGAGTTAATTAAGTGTAAAATTAGCAGAAATGGAAAAAAAAAACGAAGATGATTTAGCATAAAATCGTTTGGGCAATTAAAGCAAAAAAACGGAAAAAACCGCTGTTACTAACCTTGTGCAACACTCGAAGGATAAAACTTTGGCGAGAGAATGCGAAGAATGCTGACAGTGGCGGCACGTGTGCCAACACACAGTTTACACATGTAGAAATAATTTAAAGCGCGCAATTAATTTGCAATGTAAACAAATCAAGGATAACGAGAAGCACGAATTGGACCTTGAAGAAATTATTAACTTAGTTAACATCATTATCCTGTCACACATCTATTCTTCGATGGCAGGGACATCGAGAGCAAAATAACTGCCTTCGCTGCAGGGAACTTCTTAATGCACCTTAACAGAACAAAACTCGCCATTTAGAAACAGGTGCACAGCAAAATTGCCGCAATTCCAAGACCACCTAAAAAGTGTAAATACTCTCGGCTATAAAACTAATGAGTGGGAAAATTAAGGGAAGGCGGGTCTCTGGACCGGGACATTTTTCCTTATTAAAAAGCGATGGGCAAATTCTACATTTGCTCCGTGCAAATTAGTTATGTTTCCATTACATCTTTTTTTTTTCAACCGTTCGACGGCCACCCACGCACTCGATAAATTTACGCTTGGTGTCTTTTGTTGTGTTGCACAAAAAATGGTGGAATGGGCAAGGCAAAAGCCACAAGAGGGAAAAAAGTGGTAGCAAAAGCAAAACAGTACGCGCCATTTAAGCTTTGCTTGACAGCAGTAATTAGGGGGAGAAAGGATTTACTCTTTGCCGAGTATATGCAGGAGAAACTAATTTTTTTTTAATTTATAAGTTTAAAACTATTTTTTTTTTTATTGCGAGATATAAGAGGTTGAGATTGTATCGAGTTCGAATTGTACTTGTGCACACATTAATTAAGTGTAAAAAATGCAAGGTATAAATCTTAGAAAATCAATAAATTAAATCCCACATACTTTCCGGGTAAGGAAATTCTTGATTATATTTTTTTTCATATTTGCACTTATATGTACACATCATATTTTTAAATTTAATTAATTGGTGCTTATAATGGAATTGCACCATTAAATTATTCGAGGAAAGTTTGGTTGATTTAATAGCATTTTGTTGGGGAAACAAACAACATTTTATATCTAAATCATCTAACTGAATTAAGACACAGTTCATCTCGTGCCTGCCACTAACAGTAGATGTATCCGGGCGAAATCCAATAAAACGATTATTTTCTTCCGGCATTTGCAATAAGGGTCTGTACTACTCATAATGTTTTTCTTTATACTGACAACACATTTAAACTCACTAGGGAGGCACATTTACACTCTCTGCAGGCAGTCTATCTGAAGACGAACTTGCGTTCCCACACACCTACAATCGATTGCAACCTTCATTCGGGTTCATTTATTTTATTTTTTATGTGGGTATTAGGGTAAGATTTAACTAGGAAAGGGTGTGTGGCAGTGTCCAATGAATTTTTTTCCCCCAGTTATGAGGTCATTTTGACCATGCCAGGGTAGCGTTTTTGAATTATAGAGCAACCTTTGTATTGAAAATTTATTTCATCCAATTATAATAGCAGTTTTCAGTTATTTGAAATATAAAGAAAGTTTTAATTGGAAGTTATCATCGGTTCCGGTTTTATGATATAGAGATCAATCCAAACTGAGCGGGCAAATCCACAACTGTCTCTTTTATCTCTGTACCCATCGATTTTTGCTATTCTTTGGCTCGAGTCCACTACAGAGAAAATTCTTAGCACAGCGGGAGTCTGGGTGGTTCCTCTAATCAACCCCAGTTCGCTCGTGTAATGATCTTGTCAGTTTGCGAGGGACTTCCTCCTTCTTGGCAGTGAGCTTATCTACTCTTTTATGCGTTTCTTAACAGCTATTTCCATCACTTGGTTTCGTTTATGGAGATTCCGAATTTAGAATGAGAATTTTTTATTACGGGATTAACGAGTTGAAACATTTAAATTCCATCTTTATGTGTTTCGGGCTTCACTTTTGGTCGTGACGTCTGGCGTGACATGCCGGTATCAAAGTTCACTGGTACATTGCAACCAACGAACGAAAGTGCCTTACTTTACTTTTATTTTTTTAAAGTGAAAACTGATTCTGTCATTTTAAATCTCGTGTTTGGTGACAAAGCCTCGTCTCACCCACTTTAACATGTGATTTGCATAAAGGCATCACGCAAGGTGATCAACTTCAGTTATGTATTTATTTATAATTATATAAATTAAAACAAATCGAAAAACAGCAACCATTAAATTCCATTTAAATTCCATTTAAATTCGGAGAATGAGAAGTCGTTCCGAATGAATGAAAACTTCCTTTTCTAATTATATGCACAGTCACAAAAGGTGATCCATAATTGAATCCGGGTTTAATGGATTCTTACGAGGTTTCAGATCTGCAGATATGAAATACGGAATCAAGTTGAAAAGCCTGTAGTTACAGTATGACAATCAGAAACCAGAGTATCACCGCATAATTATTCTTCCCAATATGGCCACTCTCACCCGGGGAATACTCTTGGCTATTCAATTAGAAGGTAAAATACTGTAATTGCTAAACGTGTACGTATGGGCCTTTTCTTTTATTCGGTTTTGAGTTCAGAGAAAAAGGCAAACAAGCACAAAGTTCTCTTGTGCATGTAGAATTTAGTAAGTTAAAGAGAAAAAAAAAAGCGGCATGGGGCAAGTGACTCAAGGACCTAATTTATCTAGTCATAAACTAGTGCCTTTTGCACGAACTGAATTCTAAATGTGAGTGAAATCTATACCCAGATATTTTATCTTCACAAAGACAGGGAAAAAATAGCCGTAATTTAAATACTGTCTGGTAGGTTTTTGGAAAACGCCACGTAAATGAGGTTATATTATGAAATTAGCTTAAATTACTCCGATTTAATTCTTGCCATTCCAGGGGGTTAATCAACTTTAATTTTAGTCTAATCTTGAACTCAATGATTTTTACCTTTTTTTTTACGTGGTCTAGCGTTTTTAATCTGTTTATCACGCAAAAAGTAGCTAAGTCAGTGAACATTCCGAGGTTGTTTATTAAAGGGCAAGTCTGAAAACGGGTTGTGGCATTAGTAAAAGGCAGAAGATTGACATCTTCATTTGGCAAATCTTTTTCACTGACCTTAAATGAACTGACAATTTAATGTCAAAAGTTTTTATTTCCTTTTTTCTAATTACCTTTGTGTTTGCCTAACCACCAGGAGTTAACGCAAATCGCTGTAAGAAACACCGAATGTAATCAAATAATTAGCATGTCAACTAAAACAGCATTTATAAATGTGTTTTTGCTAATTATATGCTAATTTACACGTGTACCGTTTATCATGCTAGACGGAGACCTGGATTTTACAAGAACTTAATTATTTATCGTTTTTGCATGTAGACCATAAAACCGCTTACCAACACAACATTTACAGTTGTTTGATAACAGTTTTATCGCTAAGTGGACAGCATTACGAAGCAAATAAGCACTTGCTAACTACAACAAGAGCGAGTAATTTCCTCTCATGTCATCGTTTTGTGCGTTGGTATTGCCTACCAAACAACCGGTTTATTAATACAAATGTCACACAAGAGTGCAAACATTATGAAATACGCAGAGCACCATCGATTTTCATATTCAAACAAACAAACCCGGGTTGGTAGAAAAGGAGGAAGCGGAAAGGAGGAGAGGAAAGGAGGAATGGAATGGAGGAATGGAAAAAGGGAGGAAAGTAGAAAAGGAGGAATGGAAGGGAGGAA
>JAQFZP010001057.1:0-23161 GCA_034695745.1 Geophilus truncorum | reverse complement strand
TTGAATTCACTCCATCTACCATCTACCACTCCACCACCTAGATGTGCCACGGCAACGCGTGGCCGGGGACAGCTAGTATAAAATAAAATTACCTCAATGCAATTCCTGTTTCCTACCCCACTAAAAGTCACAATTTTCGTCAAATTATTTATTTCAATTCACGTAGTAATAGATAAGACGTAATTATAAACATTTTTTTTTATAATTTTTAATATAATTTCTTTAACATCTATTTCTTTTCATTTTCTGAGTCGTCACTGTCTAAATAATAATCCACACTTGCTTCTGAATCAGAACTTTCATCACAACTTGTCTCGGAATCACCCACATTCTCACCGACTTTTTCTTCTGTTTTCTCTTCTTTGACTGTTGATGCTAAACCGTCATTGCTTTTCTTGTTTTCCAAATGCAGGTCCTTTAAATTATCACAAATTTCCTTCACATCACCAGGTTTTTCTTTTTCACTAGCCATTTCTTCTGCAACTACTTCTTCAGCAGCTTGTTCTAATTCAACCAAATCTAACCCAATATCAGATTTAGTAATGCTGATTTCAAGCAGTGATTTTGACAAACTTTCAATAAATTTTTCTCTATTAAAAAAATAAAAAATAATAAAAAATTTAAGTTTAAAGTAATAAGACAAAAATTAAAATATAACTTACTCTATTTTCTGAATCCAAACACAATAATCAATTATGTATAAATCATTCAACACGTGTTGATTATCGGAATTAACAAAAATCGTACGAATATCCAACAAACACTTCAGTATACACTTTCGCCCTGAAATAAAAAATAGGAAAATAAAAAATTTATAACAAGTTATTAGTTAATTTACACGCTATGGTATTTACCATGAGAAAATATTTTTTGAACATCCTCGAGAACTTTATTGCTGAGTGACCAGTTCCGAAACAACGGATAAGTCAAACTTCTTCTAATAAGTGAGATCAAGGTTGATTTTAACGATGAGTGCACCTCTAACCACGATAAAGTAGGACTTAATTTCCGTATTGTCCAACCAGATTCAACCTAACAAAAAGAAGAGATAATTTATTTTTTATAATAATATAAAAATGAAATAAATTACGTTTGATTCGGCAAATGTTGTCCTATGTTGATACGCAGAGCAATATATCAAATCGACTAAGCCTAATCCAGCAAATCGAAGTTCATTTGCTGTTAATAGATATTCCCTTCGAGGTAACTCCTTTAATAAATATTGTTCGTTATCTGTAAAAATAACGTTTGCGTTTTTCTTTCCCCAAAATGGAACGAAGTTTAGAATTCCTTCAATTTCATCACAGTCGTATAAATCGGCTCTAATTAAAAAAGAAATAAATTTTGAATTATTTTATAAATAAATTTAATAATAATTAACATTCTTACAAATAATGTTCGTCGTCAAATTTCTGATTTTCCTGTGTTATTCTTTCTTCGGATCTTTCGTCATTTGTTTTGTGGTCTGGGTTTTTCAAGTCGATTAAATCGGTTATTTCTTCTAAAATTTTATCCAAGCACTCAGTTTTTTTGTTTGCAAAACCGTAGAAATTTTTACTAATTAGAGTATTTTCTTCGATTATTTTCTGTTCAACGAGCCAATCAAAGTTTTCTACATCTTCATTATTTGAAGATGATGAATCATCGCCTGAAATAGTAATTTTAAGTTAAAACTGTGTTTGATTAAAAGTTAAATCTAATCACAACAAACCTAAAATTTCAATTTTCGGTGAAATTTCCTGTGTTTTTGGAATTGCGAGTAACTTAGTGAGAAAATCTAAGTCTTGAAATACTTCTCCCTTATTTTTTTTGGCGATTTTTATAGTAAATTTTCCAGTTTCACAATCATAAGTAGCTACTTTTGAATAATCACATTCGTCCACTGATTTCACTTCGCAAGGAAATGTTAACCTGTAAAAATAAAAAAAAATATAAATATTTAATTTAAGTAAATTAAATCAATTATAATGCAAAATTTACCTTAAGTAGTATGGTTTCGAATGAAATTTGAAATCGTATTGGTGAAAATACACTTCAGTTTCACTGATTTTAGCGTATTTAGCTTCTATAATAACAGTAACAAACTCATCATCCTGTACAACTTGAAACATAGGCGTGATCATGATAAAAAAGAGACATATAAAACACCAAACCAAAGATAATGAATTGGAACTAATCTAGGAAAAATCGTAAATCAAATCAAATCAAACCTCTCACATGTAGAGTTTAAACTAGTGAACGGTAGGTGGCGTTTACTCTACGATAGCTACAGATCTACACCGTATTAATTTTATACTGAATGAATTCTTATATTTAAATAAAAATAATCATAAAAAGGATTTACTTATGAGAATAATGCTATACATTATTTAAATTAATATATTCTACACTTTGTGTATAAAATAAATAATTCCAGGCTAACGCAAGGATAGTACCTCAATTGTTTTGATTACTGCCATGTGAAGGTGTAAAGTAAAGAAATACTTTAAACCGTTATGATTGACATTTTCAAGTAAAATGCCGTCAATGTTTGATGACAACGGCCACTATTACGAACCTGGTGAATTAGAAACACATTATTCACTAGATAACAAACCTAAACATCAAAAACTTGCCTTTCAGGACCACTCTCATCTTGTCCTGGTTATTATTGTGGCAGAACATTCTTAGGCAATAGTACTTGGAGTAATTGCAAAGTAAATATTAACATATGGATATGAGTAACCGTAATAAAATCTTATACAAAATTATTTTAGGCTTGTCCTAGAGGTTTCAGAGTGAACGCCAGTACATCAGAATGCATTCAGTGCACAACTGGTCTCCAGTTTTACGACTGGTTATACTTGGGTTTTATGGCACTTCTTCCTCTAGTCTTGCATTGGTTTTGTATTGATTTCGCAGCAAAAAGGAGGAGGTATCTAAATTTTATATGGGGAAAATAATGCTGTTTATTTATTTAAGTTATTTTCCAAACTTGATCTAGTTTCACACAAGCAGTTTTAGTTCTCCATGTGTCTGCGTTTTTAGAGGTTTTTATAGCAGCTACATTAACAATATTATTGGCAAATCCTGTGGGATCAATGAAAATTACGTCGTGTCCAGTTAAATGGTTGTCTGATTGGTACACATTGTTATACAACCCAAGTCCAGATTATACACATACGTTACACTGTACGCAAGAAGCAGTATACCCATTGTAAGAGTTCTAGTATAATATTTCATCGCCTCTAAACTCACTTTTGTAATTTTTTTTTTTTTTTAAGATACACTATCGTTTTTGTTTATTATGCCTTGTGTTTAATCCTAATGATGTTGTTTCGTCCATTCCTCGTGGCCAAGTTACTACCTACAAGAGGCAAAGTTGCTATTTATGCAGCGTTGTATTTTCTTCCAGTTTTATGCTTACTACAAGCAATTTTTGCAGGACTTATTTGTAAGTTGATTTTAAGTTAAAAAAGTAATTATGTTAACTAAATCTAATTCTTCTAGATTATTCATTTCCCTACATCACCATAATCATCTCGGTTGTATCAAGTGCTGCACATTTCGCTTTCAGGCTAGATCAAGTAATATTTGTCATTTGTTTATTTTGTACCTGTTTAAAAGATTAAATTTTTGTTATTTCAGTCTATGAAGTCTCTATTGATGTCAACAGTATTGGATATCAGAAACATAGTCATTTTACTTGGACATTGGGCACTGCATGCTTTTGGAATAATAGCAGTTACACAGTTAAAAGATTTAACTTTCAATTTGTCGTTGTTAGTGTTAGTTCCATTCCCGGGTCTGTTTTATATCTTAACAGCTAAATTTACAGATCCTCAGAAATTACACACAGCGTGATTCCAGAATAAAATTTCCAATGATTCATGCAGCAGTTTCAAATTGAATTTAATACAGTCTCAACTTTGTCAATTAACGATGACAGATGTGGTGCTGAGTCTGGTGTTAGATTGTTGTCTTTGCATTTCTGAAATTTTAAATAACATAAGTAGAAAATAAAATTTGATTAATTTATTCGTACTCACATTCAATTTACTAATAATTCCCCTCAGCATTAATTTGACAGACACCAATGATTGTTGCTTTTTTTCTTCGGACGTATGATTCCAATACGTAAAGTGGTCTTGTGCTAATCGTAAGCTCAAATCCACAACTTCTTCGCAAGTTTCATTAGTTTTTTCCCAAGATGGGTGCTGTGATGCAATTCGTTGAGCTTTTTGCCGAAATTGAATTATCTAGATAAAATGACAGTTTGTTTAGTATTTTCCAAACACGCATTTAAAAAAAAAAAAAAAAAAAAAAAAAAAAAAAAAAAAAAAAAACCCAGACCTTTTCCACTACGATTTCATCTTTCTCGCAATTAGTAGAAACTACATCGGCGTACAAATCCCAGATGCGACTGTTATTTATTACTTGAGATGTCAACCTTCCAAATAACTGCAGCAACTTTGGTTTTAATCTCAACGACGATGAGTCATCATTACCTGGTAAATCCTGTGTCACAACTTTTGTTAACAATGTTAATATCTGCGAATTAAAAAGCAAAATTAAATAAAAATATAAAAGGAATAACATTTTACTGATTTGTGTCAATTTTCTTATGAGCAACATGAATGAAATTCTCGTCGCATTCATAAATAAAATTATTTAATTTTGCACTAATGCTCTTAACTGAACTGTGCAGTAATCAGCACAAACAGACTATCATATTAGTGCATTTGTTTATCTCATGTCAATTACCTCAATGTCAACATGTTTTTCTTTTAGGTCTATAATTCTATGGTATGCAATAATCGCTTCGTCGAAAGCTCTGCAATCAACACTGACCTAAAATAAAATTATTTAAAAAATAGGAAATAAATGTTTAAAATACATGTCATACCACCATATAATTCTCCCATATGCGCCAATTGTCAAAATCGCATCTTAAAGCCTCTTGAAGTGCTTTCCACGCTCTAGACCTACGAGATCAAAATTACTCTTAATAACTGATAAGACAAACTTTATCTTAAAAAAACTTACTTTTGATTTAACTTTATGTACACATTAGCTATGTTATTCCACGCTTGGAAATTCTGAAATAAATTTCGATTTTATTTTTGTAAAAATGTTCATACAATTTTCATACATCTGGTTCCAAATTCAAGCTATGACGGTAAGCTGAAGCTGCAGTTTCCCAGTCTTCGGTTTGCATAGCAGCATAACCTAAATTCGACGAAACGCCCAGTTGCAAATGATTCAGTTCCAGACTCTTCTTCAAGTGTGGAATGCATTGCTTGAACTAAAATTAATTAAAATAATTACAACAAATTCAATGAAAACCTTAATTGAGTTTACGTACTTCTTTTTTTACAAAATAATATTGACCCAAACACCTCTGTGCTCGTGCACTTCGCCCATTTGACAACAGCCATGCTTTCTCGTAACATTCTACATCATCCGTGACGTCGCCTAAGGTACATAATAAATTTGGAGTTTCCTTAACTTGTAGTTGTTGCCTTATTATTTCTTCAGCCTTTTAAAAACAATTAATAATTCAATAAAATTCTTTAATTATATTACTATTATTATTATTATTATTATATATAAATTCTAACTAACCAGGCTTTGTCGTTCCAATATTTGGTAACATGTTATTACTTTATCCCAAACTTCCAATCTCAAATAGACTTCTAACGCGCTATTGACAGCTCCCATTTTCAGAAACAGATCTGCTAATTTATTCTAGAAAAAAAAGTATAATTTAATTTATTACAAAAAAAAAAAAAAAAAAAAAAAAAAAAAAAAAACACATTAAAAAATCGGTCTTACTTCTAATTTCCAAACTGGTGGCAAGCAGACGGAATAGAATAAATGTAATCTATCACTTAATACAGGATTTGATGTGTTAAAAGCAGCTATTAATTCCTAATAAATAAATAAAAGCAATTAAGAAAAGTTATGCAGTGTTATTAAATACAGTAACTAGTTACTTGAATTTGCCTCATTGCTCGTTCTGCTGATTTGTTGTGTTTGGCCTCTAACTGCGAACGCAGAAAGAGCGCTTTCGTTTGCACAGACCAAACCTTAGGTTGAGAAATGACAACCTAAAGTAATAAATATTAATTGAAATTTTGTATGTAAAAAGAAATTAATTTTAAATTACATTTAAATAAACCATTAATTCTTCCTCCACTAGCTTGTGAACTGGATTTGTCATTTGAATTTGCGAACTGTCAAATCAATTTATATTAATTCAAGAACGATATTCGATTTTATATTTTTTCTTACTAAAGACTCAATATAACTGCTTGCTCTTCAGGAGTTAAATTATCACTCACTTCATCAGCTGCATTCACAAACGAAATCTTTTCGCGGCGTACTTCATCATTCAATAAAACATCCTTAAAAAAGATAAATGTGTCATACTTTCAAAAGAAAAAATAATTCTTTAAAAAAAAAAAAAATACTTTTGGAAGTTCTGTTGAATAATATTGTGTATCTTCTTCAGAAATATTTCTTTTGACTTCCAACTTCAACTGCGCTTTAGCAGTTTCTTGAAAGTATGTTCTCTTTCCCATTGCACCTAAGAGTAGTTATATTCTGTTAATTAAACGTTTTATGTTAAATTTTGAGTAAAGTACCAGTTAAACTAACTTCTAGTCCTGCTATTTTGGTCGCGTACTGTAAGTGTTCTTCCGATTTCTTACTATCAAAGTAACATAAAAATACCGAAGAACATTCCAAATGGAATTCTATTTGCAAGAGACTGTAAATGAAAATAATTAAAACATGGTAAACGACTTATTTATAGGTAGTGTTTAGTTATTTACCGATATTTGTCGTTTGCCATCACGGATCCATTTAACATTCCTTTTTCAATGTAAGAAAGAGCTTCTGAATATAAAATCGGTGATTTTTCATCTAACATAATTTGATGAATTAAAACGCAACGTAAAGCCCACCAAGAAAATGTCTGAAATTAAAATAAGTTTTTAAACAAAATGAAAAGCAATTATCAGTATAAACAAATTTGACCCTAACCTGTCGTATAAAAATAGCGCTTGAATTCAAACATAATAAAATTCTCGCTAACCATAAATATTCGGGAGATTTTACTTTTGGATTCAAAACACCATCAATACTTAAAAATCGAACAGCACAATCATATGACGATTCATTCTACAAAACAAAATAATTTTAGTAAGTGCTTATACTTTTAATTACATTAAATATTTAGAAAACGCACAGTAGTACTTTTTTCCATTAAATTTGTGATAACAGTGTTCAAATCATTACGTGAAGATGCAGGACCAGTCCAATTATCCCTTACAAACAACTGCAAAGCTGATGCCCCACATATCAAAACGGATAATTCTCTGGAATATAAAGAAATAAAATTTATATTTTTTAAAAAATTAAATTAAATTGTTTTATTTAGCTACCGAGATGCTTTATCTTCGCCATCATTAATAAATTTTTCAACATTTTTACATAAATTGTTTTCTTCTGTGCCTGTTGTATTATTTATCGCTAGCGAGTTCAGTAATTCACTTGAAATACAATCTTCGTAGTTACCGTTAATAAAGGCAGACGTCAAATTTTTAATGTTAGGGTCTGTAAAAATGTAGTCATTAGAAATTTTTTTTTTTTTTTTAAATTCACATTTTTATACTGAATATTTTTACCATCCTCATAAGAATCATCTCCTCTATGACCTAATAGCAATTTAATCTCAACATCTAATAGTCGAGAATCCATTTTCTCCTCACAAAAATGTGTTATCACTGTGGTGAAATTATTGCAGCACGTGGATCTCGGTTTTCTTTCCCTACTTTTCAGCCATGTTTAATCAACTCTATCAAATGCCAATATCTGCCACCATGCAGCGCCACAGCCTTGAAATTGTTGTGAAAATAAAAATAAATTCCCGAATCTAATTACTTCTAACATCCGAAGAATAAATGAATTATTTATCTCTTTAATTAATTAAAGAAACCGATATTTTCTAATGAATAATTTTTGTTTTCACTCTTGCCACTTACAAGTATGTGGCGCTGGGAGCTGGATCGTGACTTGTTTGTGTTTTGTCTTTTGGCTTTCTGGGCATTATTGGATTTTTTTTTTTTTTATCAAATGTATTTTTTTTTTTCGATATAGAAAATAATAATTCAAACGAAGGATTTTGCATTTATTTTATTGCACAAAATAATACACTATAACAGTAAAAATAAACGAAATAAATTAACATAAATGAATTAGCAAAGAGCTTGATGAGTAAATGTCATGGTTAAACCAACATAGAAATGGAAAAATTTAGATTTAGGTGATGCGAGTATTTAATGTAACAAGTCGTAAATCACGAGGACTCACCACCATCAATAAAAAACTTGTAAATATTTAAACAAGAAAGAAATACCTTAATAACTTTTTTTTTTTTTTTTTTTATCTTATTTTGAACTCCTTTCGTAAGCTGCGAAATCGAAGACTTACGAGTCTAAATAAAAAAAAAGCAACAAAAATTCTAAGGAGTCATAGCAAAATTTTTATTTTTATTATTTTTTAAATTAAAATTTATTTTGAATTCTAAAATTTGAATGTTTAGTAGACTGTCGAGATCTCCAGGGATGTAAATCTCATTTCAAGAATTCTGCGACTTAGATTGACGTTGGCAATATCATATTGTAAGAACAACATAAAACATAAATCGCTCTGAGTTCTCACACTTGAAAGACGCGAGAATAAGGTCAAATAAGCTTCATCTATTTCTGAAACCGTGAATTTAAAAGTAGATGGGAAACAAAAGTAATATATTTTCAATTTTTAAATTAAAATTAAAAAAAAAAAAAAAAAAAAAAAGTTAATTTTTTAATTTTACATTTTTCTAGCCTTTCTAAAATAAGCATTTAAAAATGTAATTAATTTTTTTTCTTATATGAAAAATTAAGCTGCGGTACAGTATGTATGTAAATTTTTAATAAATTATGCTCTTACTCTGATGTCGGAGTTGTGTTAGTTATTCAGGTTGTGATGATAGTGGTGTGATATGTTGAATTGGTGTGATATGTTGAATTAGTATGAAACACTCCAAAGTAAACATCCTGTGTATTGTTGTAAAAATATATGCGACATGGTGTCAATATTTTAAATTAATCATTCGTTCATGGCGGTTAGGAGAAGGATGTCATGATGGACACAATCATAAATCATTTTTACTCATATCCATAGTCAATTTCACTAATTACTTTTCTAATGACTAATAATTTTGACCTGCATGACATATTTTACTAAATTTCCAAAGTTTACAGTTCATATTTAAAATTTGAGCATCATGGCTGAAAAAAAGTAAAATTTCATATACAAGTAGTGTAAAATGCCTAGTTAGTTAATTAACTTTAATCTTTTAACAAAAGGCTTACTCTGCTCGAAAATTTGCAAGCAACAGACATACAGAACTTGGAATTACAATTTATGACATTTCGCTATCAAGATGGAATATTGGGAGAATTCGACCGCGAGGACTTCATAGATGTGACTTGATAACACATGCACAATCACAACGTTAAGTTAATCGAAATTTAATAATTTTTTTTATTATTTTTTTTTACAAGATTATACAATTTATTGTGAAACCCAGAATGGGCGTGCCTGAATTGGAAAACATTTTTAACAAAATGGATTATAAAAATGAAGGTTATTCAGCTTGGGACGATTTTTTAACCCACATAATAAATGAAGTTGAAACTAAAAGTAAAGACATGATATTTGGAACCAATATTAAAGGAGCACTGTCTGAAACGTATCAGATACGCAAAGCTGTAAAAACTTTAAATTAATAAATATCGTACCGGTATTTAATTTTAAAATATTCAAATTATAGGGTACTCATGAAGACGTGATCATCGGAATTGATCTATTACCTACAAATTTTTCCCAAGATGTTGATTACCAAAATACACGATACGTAACGATAGGCAGAGACGGTTGTTTGACTATCATGAGTACGTCATGGAAAGTAAACAAGTGCATAAATCTTAACGATATCTCAACAGGAAAAAGAAAAGTGAAAACGCATTGCTTAGCAATGGTTAGTCGAAGAAAATATATTTTATTTCATTTATATACCGTATACATGATTTGATATTTTCAATTAGGCAGTTATGCCGAATGTTAATTTAATTGGACTTTCTTGCTCCGACAACTGCCTACGATTCTTTGATTCATTAACCCTAGACTTCCACTTTACCGTCAAAGGGTTTTCAGGAACAGTGGCATGTATGGCTTATTGGTTTAACCCATCTGATGTAAATCAAGGGAAACTGATGCTTGGTGACACTAGAGGCTCAGTAATTGTCTTCAATTTTACGGAGTGTCTTGCGAACAAAGCTTTCGGTCCCAGCCCTAGAAAAGGCAGCCCTGTTACATTGATGTGCAACGAAATTCTAGCTGGAAATATATCATTTATCACTGCTTTTAAATACAAACATATGCACAGTGACTGGGTGAACCAGGTAAAGAACTGCTTTTGCATTTTTAAGTGTTATAACGAGAGAAATTTTATCCTTTCAGTTACGATATGATAAAACTTTAAATTCAGTTTTGTCATGTACGACTTGTTCCAAACGGTCGCTGGTTATAACTACACAAAATTCACTCACGACTAACTCAGAAATAGTTTTCAACATAAGACGGGGTGTCAACTGTTTTGATTACAGCGTAGAAGAAAATCTCCTGATCACAGCTGGTCTTGATCGAATAGTACGAATATGGAACCCAAGGGTCACAACCAACCCCATAATGTCTTTCTTTGGTCATGGAAGTCCAATTTTTTATGTGTGTCATTCTGGATATCAAGTTTTCACCATATCTATGGATAAAATCATTAGAGTATGAAAAAGCAATTGAATTATGTATAACAAAAAATTGAAGGTATTTTATATTAGGTTTGGGATACGAAAAACGAGAAATTTCTTCAAAGTATTTCATTAGTTAGCGCTCCAATCGGTTCATCACCAATTTCTTCAGCCTTTTATAATCCCTATAAACGCTTAATTGTAGTTGCTGCGAATTATTTTTGTTTAATTCATCAACTACCAAGAGAAAGTGGTCAGATTGCAAGATAAAAATACAATTATTATATTTTTTAAGAAATAATTGTATTTTTTAAAAACTAGATTATATACAGAGTCAACGTTTTTACAGTCATCCAACGCCGATCACAAGCATGGTATTTAACAAATTATTCAATTTAGTAATTAGTTGTTGCGAATACGGGATATTGACAGCGTGGAATATCAATAACGGACAGCGAGAACTTCAAGTAAATTTGATTTATTTTCTGAGAGAATTATATACCGTACATAACTTTTCGCATTTTTATTAGATTCAGAACGCCCATGTCTTAGTGAAACATGGAGAAGAAATTCCTGCAGTGATTTCAGCAATGTGTCTGGACGAAACGGAAAGAAGACTCTTCACATGTGGCGAAGATGGATTTTTGAAAATATGGGGCTTGGGAAGTGGCTTTTCTTTAATACAATCCATTAAGATACCCGAAAAAGACGAACATATCTTAACGATGGTTACATTTCGCGATTGCGTTTTTATGGCTGGTTGGAAGAAGAAAATTTACTCCTGTGATTTAAGATATGAAGGACTCCATATTGATGTATATAAATTTAAAGAATCATTTAAAAAAAAGTTTAACTTTTTTATCTGTAGGCATGGAAAAAGTGCCATTCGGAAGATGTAACGAGTTTAACTCATTTGTTCGGTGACACTTTAGTCAGCTCTTCGTGGGACGGAAATTTGTGCTTTTGGCAAGTTGAAAACGAATTTGTAATGCAAGCTACTTCGTTACAACGATACATTCATCAGCAACGTATAATAGGAGCTTTAAAACATGCATCACAGAGACAGTTAAATAAATCAAAATCATCAACTTCAATCAGTAGCAGGTTAAAAACCAAATTTTTATTGTTTTGTCTTGTGGTAAAAAAAATTCAAATCAATTTTTTTCCTGCGCTTATAGAAGTAGCACCAAATTGCGACCAATTGTAAAAAGCACAGGATCTGTACAAACTCAACCAAAATCAAGCCAAAAATCAAAGTTGACAAATTCAATAGTTGCTGCTATACTTGGGAGTGAAAGTGTTACTCGTTTTGGACGTATGTGTCCACTTATATGTATTTTGTGTTTACGAAACCGTCCGATAGAGTCACATATTGGAAATCTCTTAGTTGCCGACATTGAGGGCAGAATTCAAGTAACGTTTTCAGTTTAAAATTTAACAAAATAGTATTTAATTTTCATTTCGATGTTGAAATCAGACATGGGCCTCAACAAAACCTCTCGCAGTGTTCAACAGTGTGACAGAAGCAGAACAATACACGACGTGCATGGTCACGGATAGCAAAAATAATTTATTGATCACGGGTATACGAGTATCTTTAGCCACAAAATTAAATAAAGAAATTGAATTTTACAGGCGACAGCTGTGGTTTTTTGCGAATTTGGTATATCCGGTATTACTGTATTGATAGTTCTCGCGTAGCAACAACTCAGAAGTGTTCTTCGCTGACGGAAGTGAAGAAGTTTCCGTTTTGTAAAGCAAAGTTTCGAAAAATTGCCGAAAAAACTCAGAAAAAGTTGGACAAGTATATACCTTACGAGTTAGCAAGCGATTTTGAAATCACCAATCCCTATATACTCAGCAGTTATCGCGCTCACGTGCAAACGATTAATGATGTAAAAAGGGGAGACATTCCCCTAAACACTGGTTAGCATTAATTCAATCTTTTCACTTTTAGATTGTTTTTATTGAAGAAAAGGAAGTAATTCTGACATCGAGTAGCGATAAGACGATTCGTCTATGGACTCTGTACGGTCAATTTATAGGGATATTTGGCGATTCACGAGGTTGGGATTTAACTAAGCTCATGACACCACCGTTTAAAAGGAAAGATCGAAAAGCACCAGCAGATATTCGAAGAGTTGCTTCGGCAACTACGTTACAGGTTACATTTTACGTAAAACGTGATAATTTAGAGCATTTAATTAGTTTATTCCAGATTTTGTATTCTGGTTTGAGCGTACGTTGGCTAAAGGCTCGAGAGCTTTTCGTATCGTCGTACTTCAGAGCGATCATAAAGAGTACAAGACAAAGTAAACTATTCCGTGCAAAATCGCATGAAATGTCGCCAGTAATGGCTGCAAGAAGAATGTCTAGAAAGATAGCAACTAACATGCAGTTCGATATGCCATTGGAGGAATACTTTTCATTTCCCGAAAGAACTGCACCTAAAATAAATGAGATATCTAGTGACAAAATCAGCAGAAAAGTAAATCTTAAAATCAATTATTTTTTTTAAATTCTAAAATTGCAAAGAAAAACCAACTTGACTGATTAATTTATGGACGATGTTTAATATTTTGGCGCTTTTTTTTTTTTTTTTTTTGCAGTTAGGTATTGTTCACAGTTTCGCTCATTGCGAAGAGCTAGAGACTTTGTCAATCGCAAAAAGTCACGCTATTGTACAAGCTATGCGAGAGAAACAAAATTCACGGTAATCTATAGTACAACTAAAATACCGTACAGTAAACGTTTGTATTTGCAGAACACTGGCTGATTCATTGAGTATCCCGAGCAGTTCACTAAGCAGTGTAACGTCAAAATCGTCAAAACAATTTACTCCAGGCAGATATTCCGTATTTACTCCAGGCAGGAATTCCGTATTTACTCCAGGCAGAAGTTCCGTATTTATTCATGGCAATAAATGGGAATTCCTACCTGATAATAAAAAATCAGTGTTTGTTTCTGCTCCTCCTGATAAAATAAAAAGAATTTCATTCCTCGATAAAAAGTTAGGTTCGCATCACATTTAGCGCTAAAATTGTTGTATTAAAATAAATGCAATAAACATAATTCATTTTCATATTGTACATGCTGTCTGTCATAAACCACATTATTATTATTACACCAGACACATTGTTAGAGTCTGTTTTTTAATGGAACTCAGTGTAAAATGGCGAAGAAAGTGTTACGAACCAAGTTGAGAACTTATCAACTAGTAGGTTTCATTAAAAAATTTTAATTTTTAATGCTTTACTTTTGTTAATGGTATTGCATTTTTCCAATGACGTAGTTCCGATTTTCAAATGGAAGTGACAAATTTCTAATTTTTCTCGGCGTAATCTCGGTTATAATCGCAGCATCCGGACTTTCAATTGGTATTATTTTATTCGGTGACTTGGCCGACACCTTTGTGGAATTTGAGACTGATCAAAATCTAGAAGATGAACTGAAGAAACAAAATTCAACGTGCGCAAACTGTTTTTTTTTTTTTTTTTGGTCATATAAAATGTCTTTTTCATTTTATTATTTCCAGAATTGCAAAGAAAAACCAACATGACTATGATAAATTTATGAAAGATGTTCGATATTTTGGCATTGGCAGTTTCATTATTGGCGGCGTACAGTTATTATTTTCATATCTTATGTTTATCTTATTCACTTATGCTGCCAAATCACAAACCCATCGCATTAAGACGCTTTACTTTAAATCGCTACTTCGACAAGAAATAACTTGGTTTGAGCTGAATAAGGAAGACGTAACAATTCAAGCTGGAACGTAAGATTAAAACTGCAAAATTATCCACTAAGTTAATTAACCCTACGTACTATACTTAAAATTAGAACTCTTACAAAACTGGAAGAAGCTCTTGGCCAGAAATTTGCATTATTGTTGTATTTTTTCTTTGAATGTTGTATTTGTTTGACTGTGTCATTAGTAACTGGGTGGAAATTAACTTTAGTCATTCTGTCGTTAAGTCCATTATTGATCTTGCTATCTTACATTTTTAACAAAGTGAGTAAAATTAAATAATTTTATAAAAATGTTCTTAACATTTTTTGGTCTCAGCTTCAATCACGAGTTGAGACTAAACAGTTCTCAGCGTATTCAAAGGCAGCAGTTTTAGCTGAAGAAGCATTTTCTTCAATTCGCACTGTTGTTGCATTTTGTGGAGAAAGTAAAATTTGTCAATGGCAAGTTTTGTTTTATTTTTAAATGTTGCTTAAAAATAAAATAATAAATATTTTTAGGTACACTGAGAAACTACACCTAGCATATAGTGCAGGAATAAACAGAAGTTTAGTCCTTGCACTATCCCAAGCCTTCGTTTGGGCATTCGATTATGGAAGTTACAGTTTAGGATTTTGGTATGGCTATCGACTAATAGTTGAGAGTAGAGCCGATAAATCTAATGACTACACTGCGAGTAAATTAATTATAGTAAGTGACAACTGTATTTAGTTATCACTGCATTAATCAATATTGACAGATTTTTCATTACGTTTTAGGTGTTTTTCTGCACTATGTTAGGTACGATGGCTTTTGGACAAGCTTTGCCTTATTGGGATGCAGTAAACCACGTTAAACTGATCGTAGTTCCAATATTTGCTATTATTGACAGAGTAACAAAAAATTTAAAAGAAATAACTGCGGCTTAATAAACATTTCTGTCGTCTTAACAGAAGCCGTCAATTAATAGCGATTCAACAGAAGGCACAAGACCAGACCAATTTTCTGGTATAATTCAACTTCGGAATGTTAGTTTCAAATATCCCGCTCGACCTAACATTCCCATATTGAAAAACATAAACTTGACATTTAAAAACGGGGAGAAGGTTGCATTAGTTGGTAGCAGTGGGTGTGGAAAGAGCACAATTCTGCATTTGATCGAACGATTTTATGACCCGGATGAAGGAGAGGTAACAATTTTAATTTTTTTGGGAATAAATTACTAAAATAATCAATAATTTTTTAACTGAGGTTTTAATTGATGGGCACAATCTTAAAAATCTGAATCTGAGATGGGTTAGAGAAAGAATTGCCTGCGTTACTCAAGAACCAGTTTTGTTTGCAACTAGTATAAAAGAAAATATTGCTTTGGGATTCGAAGCGACGGAAGAACAAGTGATGGATGCAATTAGATTAGCAAATGCAACCGACTTCGTTCAAAAATTGCCTAATGTATTGCTACGAAGATATAAAAATGAAATTATCACTTTAAAAAAAAATTTACTTTTTCAGAGAATACAAACTCCTGTGGGAGATCGAGGTTCTTATTTGAGTGGAGGGCAAAAACAAAAGATTGCACTTGCACGAGCATTCATCAAGAAACCCAAAGTTCTGTTACTAGATGAAGCAACGTCGGCATTGGATGGTCAAAGTGAATCGCGTGTGCAAGCAGCTTTGGATGAGGTATTTTTAAATTACTTTACAAAATGAGTGAATAAGTAAAGTATTTGTTTTTATATACAGACTGGTATTGGTCGAACTACCATCGTAGTTGCACATCGTTTACAGACAGTCAGGAACTGTGATAAAATAATAGTAATGGAAAAAGGGAGCGTAACTGAAATGGGTGATCACGATGAGTTAATGCAGTTAAAAGGAGTTTATTATGGATTAGTTAAATCTCAGGTAATTACAGCAGAAAAAAGTAGAATTCTAATAAAAATGGTGATTATGATATTTTTCTAGTTGGTCGAAGACATTGAGGACTTGGGTAAACACAACATGAAATTATTGACATGGCAATGTAAATTGTTTCATTTTTTTTAGAAATTGACAGTGACGTAGAATCACAAAAGCTTGCCCGCTTACTGGCAGTTCAAATACCCAAACGGGTCAGTATTTTAGTCGAAAATAAAAAGTCCCTTGAAATGATACATAAAAAAAAGAAATTTTCGACCATTCTTCGAATTTTAAAATACAATAAACGACAATGGTGGCAATTACTCATCGGGTCATTTGGTGCATTGGGTTTTGGCTGCACCATTCCTTGTTATGCATATCTCTTTGGACGAGTTATGGCGGTATAAACATACAGTTCTCACTTATATGACGAAGTTTTAAAAATATGTATATTAAGGCTTTAGCTAATCCTGACGAAGAGCAGGCAACAACAGACGTGGATCTCTACGCAGTCTTATTCCTCGTAGTCGCTTTTTGGGCAGGGTTATGTATATTTCTCCAAATATACATGTTTTCTGTGGCTGGGGAGCATTTGACTAAAAAATTAAGAATTTTAGCCATGACTGCCATCTTAAGCCAAGTAAATTGAAAATTATTTTTCAATTTCTATATAGAATTGTCTTATTTAAAAATGTCTTTTATAGGAAATTGCCTGGTTTGATGATCCAGCCAATAGCACTGGTGCTTTGTGCACGCGTTTATCAGCTGATGCTGGCAATGTGCAAGGAGTACGGAAATTGACAGTATAAATAACAAATTTATCAAATTGCTCTTCTACATGGCAGGCAACTGGAACTGGTTTTGGGATTCTGTTACAATCATTTGGAGCTGTAGGAATATCCATTTTTATTGCACTACTTCTTGTTTGGCAACAAGCTCTGGTTTGCTCGGGTTTGATTCCAATAATATTCCTTGCTACATTTTTGGAAGCCAAATACGTATCAGGGGAACTGGTGCGCGAAATGGAAGCACAGGAACTATCGGCCAATGTTAGTTTTATGCTGAAGACTACTTAATTTTATCAAGTTTGTCATTAAAATCTGCATTTCAGATTGTGGTCGAAGCCGTTTCAAACATCAAAACTATTGCAGTTCTGGGAGCCGAACCTATCTTTTACAAAAAATATGAAGAAAGTTTGAAAAGTGGAACTAAGTTATGAGATAGAAGAATGATTTACACGCATCATTGTTAACTCAATATTTCTCTACTGCAGATCCAGCGTTAAGCAACATTTGCGTGGACTTTTATTCGGATTTTCTCAAGCCATAGAACCATGGTCGTACGCAACGAGTTTGTGGTACGGCGGTTATCTTATTAAAACAGCTGGTGTCAAATACGACAAAGTGTTCACGTAAGAATAAATTTACAAATGGTGTAAAACTTGTAGTATTGAAATGATTTGGTCAATTAGGGTTGGGGAGCTGTTGATTTTCGGTGCTCTTTTGGTTGGCCAATCTATCGCCTTTGCACCTAATTACAGCAAAGGATTATTATCAGCAAAAAGAATCTTTGAATTATTAGACAGAGAACCAGAAGTCAAATTAAACGAAAGCAACAAATTGCAGGTAAATATTGAAATAAAATTGAAGCATTTGAATTTGTAAAATCGTCACAGCCGAGTCTCAACGGATCAAAAATCGAGTTCCAACGCGTGAAATTTTCGTATCCCACACGAGTGAGTCGTGTATTGCGTGAATTTGACTGCGAAATTGATTTTGGGCAAACGGTAGCATTTACTGGAAGCAGCGGAAGTGGGAAAAGCACTTGCATTCAATTACTCGAGAGATTTTACGATGCCAATGACGGAGCAGTGGTACGTACTGATTAGTACCGCAGTGCAAATTTCAAAAACTTAATAATAATTATTATTTTTAAACAGAAATATGCCAATCACGACATCAAAACTTTAAATCTTAGATGGTTGCGATCTCAACTTGGTCTCGTTTCCCAGGAACCCATTTTGTTCGACACTACTATCGCTAATAACATTGCATTTGGCGATAACACAAGACTGCCCACTATGGATGAAATTACACGTGCAGCTCAAAACGCTAATATTCATAATTTTATAGCCGCTTTACCAAAAGTAACAAAGAAAGCAACATTAAAAAAAAAATTAAGAACAAAATCTTGCAATTGAATATTTTTAAGGGCTACAATACTGAATTGGGTAAAAAAGGAACGCAATTAAGTGGCGGTCAGAAGCAACGAATCGCGATTGCTAGGGCTTTGCTTCGTGATCCCAAAGTTCTGTTGCTAGATGAAGCAACGTCTGCATTAGATGCTGAAAGTGAACAAGTATATTTGTATACTTGAATCGTGAAAAGAATATTTTTGTTGCAATTTTTTTTTTAAATAAAGGTGGTTCAAGCAGCATTAGATGCAGCTATGGTTAACCGAACGTGTATAGTGATTGCACATAGGCTCATAACGATTCAAGATGCGGATAAAATCGTGGTTGTGCATTCGGGCCATGTTGTTGAGCAAGGCACGCACCAAGAATTGATGGCAAAGAAAGGAGTTTATTATCAAATGGTTCTTATTAGTGGTCGTTGATATTTGTATTTATATTTATATTTGTATAGGTTAATAAAATAAGTCTTAAAACAATAAAACAAAAACGAGTCAATCATTTCTCAATTATTTGCTTTCCTGCAATGTTCTCATTGCAGAAAAGTCAATCAAAATTTTTGACAATATAAGCGATGACGTCATTAGTGTTCATTGTAACACTAAGCTAAGTCTTAAGTTTTGGTCTAGACATTTATAGTCTCTTATAATTATTGATATCTATAAATACAATATTATTTTAATAAAATATAAGCCCCAATTAGATCTGGTTAGTAAAAAAGTGTCATTTTTTATTTCGTGTAATTAAAATGAATATTTTAGGCTTGTAAAATGTAACAAATGCTACAATGAGTCTGTTTAATTTTAGACGACTTGGAATTCGTATTGCTAATTGTGTAAAGTAAGATTAACTTTCATTATCTGAATCATTTTCTTAACTTGCAATCATATTTTCAGTTGGTATTCTAAAACTTACTACGACATTCTAAAAGTAAGTGAACATGCCTCGACTAAAGAAATCAAAGACTCATATTTTAAACTATCAAAAGAGGTAACGTATCGAACATGTTAAATACATTTCCTGTCGTGCTTAAAATTTCACTTCAGTTACATCCCGATAAGCACCAAAATGTAAGTCACGAAGAAATCGCTAAAATCAATGAGGCGTATTCAGTTCTACGTAAACCTGAATCGAGACAAAATTACGATAATCACTTAAAGATTTCAAAATATATGCAAATCCAGAATAAATCGGATCAGAAACACCAGCGTGATTCCAGGTTTATCAATATTTATTTATTTATTTATTTTTACTTTATTTTAATTATTTTAATTTTATTATATATTTCTGATTTAGTCACAAATCAATTTGGCGTTGGAAATCGCGTAATATCAAAATACGTCCAAATGCAAGTCAAATATTAATTCCAGTTGCAGCTGCAGTTATGATTTTCGCTATGTTTAAAATTTTTCTCGTGATTGTAAAACTGGTTTTACTTCTTTTTGTATTGTTTGTTGCCACAGATTTGATATCAAAGCGAAAACGCAGTCGTTCTAAATTCATAAGAGTGTTGCAACTGGTTAAAAAATTGCGGAGCTGGAAAAAATAATTACTCTTGATACAGTACTATTTTACTGCTTTCATTATTGAGTCATATTTATTTATTTTTCAATTTAATCAACTACTGTCATTTTTATTTTTTATTAAATTAAAATAAAGTGTTTAACAATTTGACAAAATTAATTTATTTGCTTGTTAGTAAACACACCCCTATATTAAAATTCACATTTTGAATTTACCGCTAAAATGGATGCACAAATCCGAATGCTTCATTCGTAAACAATATAAATTGCGTCATCTTTCACGTTTTTTGCATCATGTTTAGTTTGCCCGTCTTGTGACTTGCCTTTCCAGTTGACAGCATAATAAATGCCATGTTATAAGAAAGCAAATTTTCTTACAAAACAGCCTTTACAGACAACGAATGAAAGTGACTGCAAAATGAATCTGTTAAGGCCGTTTGTAAACTGTTTTATAAAAAGGTGAGAAAAATATTTGAAAATATTTCACAATAATAATTTGTGGTCATGTATTAATAGGTCGTATTCTAAAAATTATTACGAGATACTCAAAGTCAGTAGAAATGCCACAACTCAAGAAATAAAAGACTCATTTGTAAAACTTTCTAAAGAGGTAAACACTGTAAATAACTTCTTTTTTTTTTTGTTGTAAATTACTTGATTTCAGCTTCATCCTGACAAACGTCCAAACGACCCACAAAGTCACGATAAATTTGTGGAAATCAATGAAGCATATAGTGTTTTAAGTAATTTAAAATCTAGAAAAACCTATGATTACGAATTAAATCAGGGCTATAGTGGATACCGATACACCCGAACTAACACTCGTCAAACACATCCGTAGGTCACTTCTATTTCTTACTTTTTTTCACTTAATTTTAACTCATAATGTTGAACTCTTAATTTCTAGTTCGCAAGAGGATTTAATAAGAGAGTTTTACGAAGAAATCAAACGGCAGAGGGATTTTGAATATCAACAGTTTTACGGTATTTTAAAAACTGAGATCACTTTATGTAACCGCAAAGTTATTGACACTTCGCGTTTTTACTTTCACAGAGCAAAGAGACTGGCAAAGAGAAGTTTCAAAAGAAACTTTAACTGCGAATGGTAGAATATTTCTCTGGATTTTATCGGCTACTCTTACGTTTACATTGCTAGGCATATTATTTGATGCGGCTGGGTAAGTATTAAATATTAAGTATTTATATACACAACTAATTCTTAATATTATTTTAAAACTTGACTAGCCCTAGTCAAGAATTAGACGAAAAAACAATAGAAGAATTGATGGAATTTTTTAATTCCCGAACACCTTAATAAAAATATATTTCTCTCTATTTTATAAAAATGATTAATTACAATTTAATTTAAAATTTACAATTGTGAAATTGCAATTCTTCACAACGTTGCTGCAACAAACCTTTGAAGACTTCGAAATGATGATTCAGATTGCGTTCGACATGAATTTTTGTTAACGTGCCTAAACAGCCATTCTTTTGTGGACAACCATAGAATACTCTACGAATTCTCGAATGTATTAAGGCCATTGAACACCTGTAAATAAATAAATATTTATTGTAAATAAGTTTTCTGTTTTATAAAAATAAGTTGTTTTTATTTTATCATACATTAAACATGGTTCTCGTGTTACGTACAAATCATAATTTGTACATAAATATGGAGTTTTGTCAGACGAGCTCTCAGATGTGTTATTTTCCACACATATATTGTCTTCTGTAATAAAAATAACATTTTATTCTTGCATATAAAAAATCAATCTAAATTTATACCCATTTTAGTCCAACAGCCACCACCTTGTGCTCTTGCTACGTCATCAATGGCAACCATGACTGCGTGTTGAAGTGGGTGACTGCTTCTTTTATCATAACCTGATCCTATTATTTTTTCTTGATCAGGGTCAACAATAACGGCGCCTACTGTAAACTATTTTAAAAAATTTAGTTATTGTCCATTTATTTTTGTTTATTACAATGTTATATACTTGATTATCCATAGATTCTTTTGCTTTTTCTATGGCTTGCTCCATGAACTGTGCGTGCAAATTCAATTCTTTTGTTGTAAATAATGTTCCGTTTAATAATTTTGCTATACTGGGAAAAATATTTAATTACTAAAAAATTTGTAGTGTATTCAACTTTTCTTACTGTTTGTTTTCATGGAATTGTTGTGGCCAAAATTTAGAACCAAAATCGTATTGAGCTCTAGTTAATGGAACCGATTCAGGCACTTTTTTCAATGTTGCTTCAAGACTCAAACCACTAATGTCGGTATGATTTGTTAATGAATTTGTCTGTATAGTTTCAGTTGCTTCTATACTTTTGTTTTGTGCATCCTTTAACGTGCATATTATAACCTGAAGTAATCCTGCATGAAAATTGATTAAAAGAAAATTAAATTTATGTAACAGTGAAAATTAATAAAAATACCTTGATTGTTTTTAACTCTTTTTAAATGCTGTATATTTGACAACGGGTACATATTTTGGAGTTTTCTAAAACAGGAAAAATCGTAAAATATTTTTCTTGATACATTTGAAAATATTAACTCACCGAGCAACGCGTGACGTTTCTTTTTTATCAGTTATTTCAGCTACATACACTGACACAAATTGGCAATCTTTCGTGTATTCGTCTGCAAGAACGGGAATAATTTCCACTTTCATATCTGTCAAGAAAAATAATACACGTTTAAATTACATTCGGAATAATAAATAGCAAAAATAGTACCTTCTAGTGGTTCCAATTTAAGTTTCTTATTAGATTTCTCAGGTAAATTTTCCTCCACGTTTCTTTCCGTGCGCGCTGCCATTTTGTGTTGCCGTGGCAACAAACCGGAAGAGTAGAGCAGCGGTCTAAGCAAACCGCTGACGTCATAATCTGTACTGTATCCTGTGCAATACAGTACAGATTATGACGTCAGCACACGATACGGAGCCCCAACCGGTGTAAAAAGAAACTCACCTCT
>JAQFZP010001056.1:0-23173 GCA_034695745.1 Geophilus truncorum | reverse complement strand
TAAAGCAGTAACCAACCCGTAAGTTAATTCACGGAGAAGTTACAAAAAAAATGACGTCATACTTTGTTCTACCATCACACATCTCTCGAGACCGGATGACGAATCAAGAAAACCTGAAAGATGATACCAAAGTTTTCATTGCAGGCTTTAATTACGGCACTTTACACTGAAGACATTTTCTTTATTCTACATCCACTTGCAGTAATGTGCTTCTTAATCTTCTCAACCAACATTTTCAGTGAAGTCAAAACGGAAGTCGGTTTCAAACATTATGCTGAACCAACCATAACATATCCCTTTTCCACCCCTTACATGCCGCTCAACTGCGGCGTAAATATCATTTATTTACTCATTGGTTTGTACTGGATTTCCATTTCTTCTCAATGCCACAGGATAAAATCCATAACACTCGATGAATTTCGCTTTTTCCGAATTATTTCGTGGATGTCTATTATTTACGCCCCTGTTCAGCTGCTCAGAATTGTGTTTCAAACTCACAACTTTGCTGTTTTAGACCAATGGTGCACTTTCCCTTTTTTTATGTGGGTTATCAGTTGGAGTTTGCACGCACAATTCAATTGCAGTTACTCAATTGCGAAAAAATTGGTGATTTTATCCTTATTCAGTTATTTGTTATCTATATTTTACATCCATGGATTTGAAATTGTATTGGGTCTTCACATTATCGTTACTTTAATATTTGTAATTATTTTAAATTCTACAATTGGTACTAAAAACACATCTATGGAATTATGTAAAGGTATATTTTGCTGTTGTGGATTTATATTTTTTAAATTATTAGATTTTCAATTGAAGAAATTTGGATTTGATTACGTAAGTGGTCATTTCATGTCCAAAATATGTGATGGAATGCAAGTTCATTACGTATGCAGGTTTTTCATGACGATTGTGTTGATTAAGAATCAGAAATGAATACAATCAAACTGTTGAAAAAGTTTTAAATCTATTATTTATGTACATAAGCATATTTTATCTACTTTATATAATAATATAATACTTATATAAATTGAGTATCTGTACAAATTTAATCATCAAGATTAAATGGGTGACGAAAATAACATTAATAACATTAATCATCAAGATTAAATGCACGTGCAAATGTAAATATATTTTATGTAAATATATTTTATATAAAAAAATATAACGATGAGTGTTTATAACTTCGTCGATGAATTTGTTATTGGTTTATTTTCCTGTTGAGAAATATTTAAAATATTTGTTAAATATTTGTTCAATTCAATAATGAATAAATGTTGAGTTTTGTTTCTTACAACTGTTGGTTCCTTGTGTCCAACAAGAATGACCGCATCTGCAATTGACGGGTAGATAACTTGATTTTGAATGCGAGACCGGAAGTCGCACGAATCGAGCATTTCTAAAACAGCTCCCGGTAAATTGGCAAGGTAGACTAAAATTCCAATTTTTTCGTATTCTTCGATAACCTAGAAAATTAGAAAGAAATAGATAAAGTAAGAAATTGGTTTTAAGTTAGTGAAAAAGATGTTGGCACCTGAGAAATGACTCCGACGCCAGCAAAGTCCACACAACTGATGGCTGACCCGTCAATTATGATAGCCATTAATCCTCTTTTCATTGCGAATATTACAGAAGTCAAATCAGTTGACTCTAAATCTCTCCCAGCAGGTTCTACGCTCATTTTCAGAAGATCTGATGAGCTGAGGTTTTTAAAGTTCATTTGATTGACTTCGCTTTGAGTTTGACCGTTCGAGAAACTTGCGTCACTTTCAAAAGCTTTGTTTGTTTCTCCGTGAATGAATATTGTCTTGCCGTTGTTATCTAGTTTGATTGTGGTGTCTGACATGTCAATTACGACTGTGTTTTTACCATTTTTAGTCTAAATGAAGAGAAAAATATAAAAGGATTAGATTTTTCCAGAAAAAGCTGTCAGTGCATTTTATTTTTACCTTTGATTTTTCTTCTTGTTTTTTCTCCAATTTTTCCATTCTCTTTAAAACGTTTCGTGGATTCACATCAGAAACGAGGTAGATTCTTTTCCGGAACGATTTAGCATTGGCAAATAAAACTGGGCCTCCGTAATGAATTATTTTAATATGTTTTTCTTCAACTGCCTAAAAAAAGTAATTAAATTTTACTTTAATTGTATGGAAAAAAAAATATTAAATTTTTTCCAACTTACAGTATCGTATTTCTTGGTATCCAAATACAATTCTGTATCTTTGACATATCCAAGAGTAGTGACGTAAGGTCTATAAAAATCATAGTGTTAATTAAGTACACGAGGAATTTAAAAATTAAAATAAATTACCGTTGAGATCGCAAAACAATAGTAAAAAGCGAAAAAATGACTCCAATGGCCAAACCAACGTCAATGGCTATGAAACAGACGGCTAAAAATGTCACCATCCAAGTAGCCTGTAATAAAAAATTACGTAAGAAATGTGACTTTAACGCTATACTTAAACTTGCACTTACTCCTTCCAACTTTGATATTTTCCACGCATGCCAGAAATCTCGAACCTGTAAAAACGCTCGTCGAATCGCAACGACAATAATAGCTGCCAAAATACACTATAAAACAAAACATAATGACTATATTTTTATGTGCCTTTTAAAAAAATACTCATCAATTATTATTACTTTAGGAAGAGTACTGAATAAAGGTGCTATAGCCAAAAGAACTATTAGAACCACAACGCACGACAAGAAGCCAGCGACCTGTGAAAATGAAATAAATAATAAATATTTATGTAAATAAACAATTATTTCTTATGTTTTTACTTGAGTTTTTCCACCAACTCCATCTAAAACCATCGACCTGGAAAGAGCCACGCACATTGGAAAACAATTGAAGAATGATGATGCAAAGTTGGCTACACCCATTGCTATAAATTCCTTTAAAAATGTAAAAAAAATTAATGTCAAATAATTCATGATAGTAAAGATTCTAGTACCTGATTTGCATTGATGTCATAGTTATGTTTCTTCGCAAACATCCGAGCTAGTGAAAATGAAATGACATAAGAGACAACTCCTATTGTGAACGAATCTACGAAGATTTTTGGGAACAAGCTGATAAATGGAGGAACTTCTGGAGGTGGAATTCTGAAATTCATTAAACACATTATTTTTTAATTTTAAAAACTCTCCTAATTAAAAATTACCCTTTTTCGATGCTGCCGACAATAATAACTCCATAATTTTCATTAAAACCCATTCCGTATGAAATTCCGGTACCGACAATTACCGCTATTAACTCTATGGGAACTGGGATTTTAAACTTTAACATGGCTCTGGGATTAATGACTTCACTGGTGAAAGCAAGAATGACTATTGCTATTACTGCAATAATGATCGATGCTACGTTTGACGTTGCCATGTGCTCGAAAATGTAATAGTAAATCTGAAATAAATTAACGTTATAATTAAGTGATGAATATACAGTCAACTCATATCCGGACATGGGGCGGGACTGGAAAAAGTGGCCGGATATGTGAGCTGGCCGGGTAAGAGAGAGTATTTATTGTAGGGAGACATTAAAAGGGGCCGAGACTTTTAGCCGGATAAGAGAGCTGGCCGGATATTAGTATGCCCGGATATGAGGGAGTTGACTGTATTTAAAAAAAATATTCAAAAACTTACTTTACAAATTTCAAATGGCCAATCATATGTGGGTACTTTGATTCCAAAAAATGCATTGAATTGACTGGTGAATATCAAAACTGCAGCTCCAGTTGTGAAACCGGAAATGAGTGTGTCGGAAAGATACATACTCAATTGCCCTACCCGGAAGATGCCCAAGAGGATCTAATACATAAAACAAAAGAAATGAAAAAAAATCAATTTTATTGTGATTTGTTTGAATTTCCTAAGGTAAAAATATCACTTCAAAAAAAAAGCTGCAAATTAAACTACTTGATTAGTTAAGAATTAAAAAGATGCAAATTATTGCAAGTGAAAAAAAAATGAAATTAGTTTTTTGTGATATATTTTTTGATCTTTTTAAACCTCTCGAAAGATTTGAAAAAAAAAGTATCTGAAAAACTCTACAAGGCTTGCCTTATTACAGGATATAACTGCTTTTGGGCTATACTTCTAGCAATCAAAATAGTATACACTGGCATTCCTAAGACGAATAACGAAATAACATATAAAATGTGCTATAATCATTTAAGCGGTTTTACATACACTCTAAAAATCAAATCACAAATCAAAAAACACAAAAACAAAACAAAAGTGCAAAGTAAATAAACGCAAAAATTGCATTCTTTAATCACCCCTTAAGTCTACAAGGTCGACTTACCTGTATAATCCCAGCTATTAAAGAAATAGAAGCAGCAACATGTATTTTCGAGTAAGTGACGCCATCTGGCGGTGAAGTGGCGTTCATCACCGTAGCCATCGTTGCAGCTGTCCCATTAAAATCGCTCGCGTTTGACATCAAGGTGGAATCAGGGGTGGCTAATCTCTGGACAGTTTTGCTCACCATCAACGAAGCGATTGCAAAAGTCCCTAAAAAGTTTAGAATTTGTTAATTCACAATTGATTGATTCAGGACTTTTTTATTGTTTTTACCTTGGGAGATGTGCCGGGAAGTTCCCAAGAAGAAATAAATGAGAACAGGGAAAAATGACGAATAAAGTCCTGTTACAGCCGGAACCGATGCTAAGATAGCATAAGCCATACCTGGAAATTAAAGTTTAGGCAGTGTGTAGTCTAGAACTTTTATTCGTTTATTTACGTTAAGAAAACGAAATTCACCAAGAGGAATTTGCATAATGCCCACCGTGATCCCAGCAACGACATCACCGACTATGTAACTTTTACTGTAGTTTCGCAGAACGTCGATAAACGGCACGCGAGCCTTCAATCCACGTTTCAGGCGTTCTCCTGAGAATTCTTTGGCTAAGATGTTCTTGGTTGCTTGGCAACATCCTGAAATAGATGAAACGTTTCAAAATCTTAAAAATGCATTAAGGGAAGTGGCGATAGTGTGGTAAGTGTTTTGGTTAATGAAGTGTAAAAATATTAAATTTATGTGTCACTTGACCTTAACTTACTTTTTTCTTTTCTTTTCTTTTCTTAAGAAAAGCACAGAAAAAAATTGACTTCTGCCGATATAATTAAAGATTATCATCTGCTTTTCTCATGTATTGACCTTGACCGGTTATAAATGACTTGCCAGGAAACAATTGTAACGTGTTATTTTATTCTTTTGGATTTAGTGGTTCAGTATGGACATTAAGCCGTTTTAATTGCAATTAAACGCCATTTATATAGTCTGGATTTCGATACACTAAACTGAAATTATTTTTTAAGTTTTTTAAAATGTTTGAATTAAAAAGCAATTAAAAAACAATTAGCTGTTCTTTGACATTTTTTTATTGTGGAAACAAGGATTATGATAAAATTATTTTTATAGAGACACCACTTTCAAAGTCTTAGCAAGGTCGTATAACTGCTCAACAGTGGATTTTAACATAAATCTACGGTAACTTGAAGGGATTAATTTGACGTACCTTTACGTGCGCGTCTGTGGTAAGCGAAGTTTTCATTTAAACCGTCTAAAGAAAGAGCTGATCGCTGTATGTTGATTTCTAACGGCGATTCTTTAGTTTTTGAATCCATTTTCGTCAAAATCTAAAAATTAAAAAAAAATGTAAATTTAAAAATAAATTACAAATTAAAAAAAGTGAAATTTTTCTAATAATTTGTAAAAAAATTTTTTACCTAAAGGGTCACAGCGTACACTTAGTGCGAAGATGCGAGAAAAGCAATCCCAACTGAGAATTCAGACTGGAACACTAATGTGAAAAATACATAAGATCTAAGGCATATAAATCCTTTCATCAGCCAATCCTGATAAACTAAATCACGTGACCAAATCATGTGATAATAAGTTTATTATTTAAGCACTTAACACAAATCATAAAAATCACAGAAGAACAAATTTTCATTAACAAAAAATAAAAATATTCTGATTATTTTTATTTATGTTACATAATAACATGTTTATAATTTCTTCCCATTTTTCCCTAAATTTGTTTGGAGTTTGAAAAGGAAATTGTTTTAAAAAAAAAAAAAAATAACAGGAATAAATTATTTGAGTTTGTTAACCATTATGCATTTCATGTTATATCAACAACACTTGCTCACTAATTTATTCTTTACACAGATCATTTCCATTTAAACAACCGTCCAAATTGTCAGCAGGATATTTTCAGATACTTACCAAGGTAATTTTATGGTTTTTACTGCACGAAAGCATTATTGACAACAAATTTATGTAACAAATGACAATCTGCAAGCTAATAGCTAAGCAAAACAAAACAAGAAATTATTAATGTTAGATCCATAAAATTTAGTGATAAAAATTGCAGTTTCAGACAATGGTAATATCTATTAGCTTGCCAGCAACTACTTCTTACATCACAGGAGAAACAAGAGCATTAATAAGAAATTATCATTATCAGTGGCATGATCACAAAAAATACCTACTCTATAAAAGTTGATATAAAAAAGATAAAAAAAAAAGAAATAAAATGACTTCAAAACGTGTGCTTGAACAAGGTTAGAGTACTTTCAAGGTTGGGTTTTTCTGTGCTCTGAATTCATTTAGAATTGAGCAATTGAGGGTCGCTTTTCATGAATTTCCCGGCGCGATGGACTTTCCAGAGAGGATGACGTCATGAGTTTCGCATCAGATTTTAACCTACTTACTGTAAAACCAGAAATACAATTTTGGAGCTAATTTGACTTTTTTTATTCTCGGTGAGAGTTGACTGGATATTTGAATGTGAAATTAGGGTTAGGTGATAAATTATAGCATTGTAACATTTGTACATCATTAATGCAAAGTTCAAATTGCCTTAGATGGTTGTATTTTGTAGGAAAACACTTAAGGATAGGTAGCAACATGTCAAAAGTACAATATCAAGCTTTGCACGAAATCAAATTTATTTTTTAAATCGAAAATAACAATTTATATGAAAAAAGTTTTTGTGTTGGATTTGTTGATTTTGCATTTTTTACAGTCTGCTATATTTAAATAACACGCACTCTCAGTTACAATTGAAAGCAGAAATGCAACTTTGCATTTGAAGACCAAAAAAAGGTTATATTAAGTAATAAAATTACATAAATTTAGTAAATAACATTTGCAACAGCAGTTTAATAAAATACAATAACTGCTCTTACAAATTCCCCAGTACTTCTTTGCTGCACATGTAAAAATATGATGTTTATTTTCAGATTAATTTTTAAGTGAAAAATATCTTAAAACCCACAAGCCATATAATTATATCGGGTGTTTGCTGTGAATTGTTATAACAACATTACATAAGAAGAATTAAAGTCAAGGTCGTGGGTTACAGACAATTTTTTTTTTCAAAATATAAAAATAATTTGGTTCTCACGCTGAATAATTCAAATATTTTTAGAATTCTGTTGATATTTGCATATAATCATTGAAATCATATTTTGGGCGTTTCTAAGGGGATTCCATTTTTAACTTTAACACGAAAATTTCATCTTTTCTGAAATTAAATATTTGAAGAAACACGTGAAACACGTGAAACTTTCATCCTTGTCCTTTGAAATGAACTCAGCAAAACCTGTTGTAGTTATGATGCATTAATTAGACTCCATATATGTACACGGCCATCTATCATGACTTTCCTGCAATGCCAGACAATTTGGCACAGACCAGAGCACACTTTAAGTGACCGTTTAACAAGGCTGATTTGAGGAAAAAATGGGATTTCCAAGATCCTTAGAAGGAACTTTGTAACTATTATTTTTTAACAGGAATCTTTAAACACTCTTAACCACCCATTTGATGAATTACAACATTTTTCTAAATACCATACCTGAAATGCACAGTAGGAAAGCCGTGACATCGATTGGTGAAAGGCATGTGACAACTAAGGGCTAAGTATGTCATCATGAGACATTTTTCACTATCAAAAGCACCTTGAACTTTTGTTTACGTTTGGTTTTACACTATCTTTTAATCTAGGTTGCTTTAAAGGTGTTTGTTTTATTTATAATACCGTAATACCAAACCTAGAAATTTTTAATATAGAAGCTTGTTTTTTTTTTTGAATAACGTCATTACTTAGAGATTTTCAATACTATTGACGTAAAATCAACTAATTCTTTGCAATGAAATTCATGGAAAAAATAATTTATTTGTTTGATTTTGCTTAATTGACTAATTCACAAAAAATTATCTTGCATCTACAACGTGACACGTGACCGCAACGTTAAGCATGCAAAAGTGCTTTTATTTGAACCAGTCACGTAAAGTGAATGCAAGATATGGTTATTAACTCGAAGAAACGCCTAAAAAGCAGCATTTTTCAAGCAAACAGTTGTCTAGCATAGTCGTTTAAAATCAAGTTGCAACCAGTTTAGGCGGAAACAAATTAAAAAATTCTGCAATAAGAAAAAAAAAGTGAAAAAAAAACAAGTTCACCAATAATTTAAAATTACCAGGTTATGTTTAAATTCGGGAAAACCCTTAACTGGATTCTCCAAGTTTTCTTTTCCTTAAATTTTAATTTCATTTTCTCGACCTTGATTTAGCTCCCAAATATAAAAAAAATGGAAATATTGTTTTGTAACAGTATTTTTCCATGAGCTTTGCCTACACGTGTAATAACAGGTGCTAAACTGCTAACATAGTCCGAATGCATTAAAAGTGAATAAATTAAGATTTTGTGCGCAATAATTGCAGTAGTAATTTTCCGTTTACACCTTTATAGCTTTTATATTTATATTTATGTTTACTTCAAACCAAGTATCAACAAATAAAACGACACATCTGATTAGCATCGGTGCATCAACAACGCAATAGCAAATGACAACACTCATACAACATCGAAACAACGTTTTACCATATCTAATTTTAACTTGTGTGCAATTAAAATTAATATACAGTTTTGCTCAGATCAAACTCAAAAATATCATTTCCAAAATGCAACAATCCATCACTTGCACTATAATATTACTGTAGAAAGAGGATATAACACCAGTGAAATATTTCGCATGTCATCAAAAGAAAAAGGTGTTATAACCTCATTTATTTATGAATTACTTCATTTCGCCTGAATTCTAAGGGAGAAACCAGATGTTACTTTGCGTCATATATCTTTGGTCATTGGCTTGTACTTTGTGACTGGATTTTACTGGCCAGAACTGCTTTCTAGGAACAATCTGTAAATTCCTAATTAAATTTTTTCATGTTGCTAATTCCCAGTTCTCTTTCTACACAGCTGCAAAGAAAAAATAATTTTAAAGTTGAATTGTGACATTTTTCCTGTAATTTAAATAAAATACCCGTAATAGCAATATTAAAAAATAAAAATGATAAGTTCCTGAAAAGTGACTAAAGGTGCAATTATTGTACTACGCCGTGCAATTAATTGTAAAGGACGTTTAAATGCATTCGTCTTATTAAGCGAAGTAATGTCATTGGCAATTAAATTTGATATTGAAATTTCAAGGTATAGCATTGAAGAAATATCTACGAGATTTCTTTTCCTGATGAAATAGACAATTGACAGTCACAGAAGCATAAAATTGCATTTGAAATTATTAGTCTTTTTAATCGATGCATAATAATGAGAATTTTAATTTATACCGTATGTGTTTAGGGTAATTAAACTTGATGGGCATAGTACTCAAAACTTGACCGAAAATCATTATTTGTCTGTGAAAAATAAACATTACTTTCATACTTGAGTTACCCCATCGACGAGATAAAGCAGATCATTGATTTAGCATTGCCGCAATTTGAAACTGATTGAAAATTGATTGAAAACTGATCACAAATCAATTCAAACAGGTTACGATTCGACTGAAAGGGAGTTGACCACATTTATATTAATTTAATACAATTTGACAGGCGTTAATTAATTTTATCGTAATGTAGCACCTTAAAGATGCTACTGTAACCAGTAGCATGAAAATACTGACATGCGGTAATCTATCAATGTTACATTAGAATCTTAATATATTTTTCATTATTTTTCGTCATTCGAAGCCGAGACTAAAGACATTTTCAATTGAGTTGAGTTACATGTATATAAAATTTAAAGATCAGAATATTAGTAGTCGATAGTTCTAAAATTTCACGTTTTTCACTTTACCGGAAGTGCCTTTAATCAGTGCTCTGAATGATGGAAGGCCTGAAAGAATGCAATTAATAATTACGTTTTGCATTTCAGTTTCTTTATGTTGAAGTGGTAACATCGGAATGACATTACTGATGTATCGCAGTGAAACGATTATTTATAAATTTATCATATATTCATATACCTTAATTTAATACAAATAAAACAGCATCCTGCGTTACACACAGTTCACTTTTTAATCAGATAAATCACAAATAGAATTAAAACAGCAAGATTCAAACTTTGTCGAGTAGATAACGAGAACTTTAAGTGCCAAGTGATGTATGCTCTTGAGCTACTGAAATGTCACGCTTCCCCGCACAGCAAATTGCTTATTACAAACGATTGCGCCCTCTACATGCAGAAATATCAATTAACCTTACATTTAAAAATATTTATATATTTAAAATTAGACATGTTTACTTTATCTACACTATTTTGAGTGTCAACGTTTAAAAATTCTTCTCTCGTATCAAGTTATTTTTTTTTTTTACCATTACTTTTTTCGCCAGCTGCGTTACTAGGTTGTTTCCGTCGTTTTTAATGGATGAAAGCGAGTCGCGATGAGACAGGATCTGTATGCTTAAGTATCGAACTCACATCAACAGCCAATAAGCACCAACTCTCATCTAGGTATCACAAGTAGCGCCTGAGTTTCTTGCTCTTCTCCCAAGAGGACGACACTGACGCGGTGGCAGGCTCAAACCTTTTTACAACGAATAAACATTTTTTAAGTCTCGTTCACTTACATAAAACTAATTAAATATTTCCACACGAACCTCGACCAGCGTTGAAAATACACTTTTAACAGCAATGACCAGAAAATAGATCGTTCTCCATAAATTAAATCCCTTCAAACTCAATTCGATATAAACAGGCTTCATTCTAATAGGCAACTCACGTTGAGAAATTCCTATTTTATCCTTCAGTTGTTTTTGTGAAATGTGAAAGAAATGACAAGTCGTATACGAATCACATAAAATCTGCTTCGGTGCATTTTTTTTCCAAAATCCAAATTATACAATATTGCCAAGCTTTAATTTGCAGCTATTGATTGCGTTTTATTTCACTTTTAGCCTCACATGTTGCTCAAACGCTGTCAATATCACTAATCACAAAATTCATCAGTAATTACACGTTCCGACCGCGCTTTTCATTCTACCTTATAAATAAACTGAAAGAGTATCTTGATTTAATCCCATTTCACACATTAGTGCGTCATCAGATATTTACAAAAAAAAAAAAAAAAAAACTCAAGAAATAATAGTCGCACATGAAAATTGCTTCATCGAGTAGCAATCAAAATTTACTATAGAGAGGCTGCAAAACAAGCCGGTGTAGTGAGTGTGTCGGCGAGATGTAACGAGATTTGTTTACGCACAGAATGCGCTCTAATGAGGTCACGTGAGTGTTAATTTGGAGCGTGGCAATTGCGAAGGAGGTGCAAACTTGTGATTTTCACATCATATTTATAACTTCAGCATGGTAACAGGTCAAAAAGTGTAAATTTCCCTTAATTAATTGATTTTACGAGCTCTAAATAAAAAATATTTTTATTTTGTCTTTATAGATAAAAGCGCACGTCGGAGCGCGATTGACAAAATATTGAATGGAAAGTGTCCTTTCAATCCCCGAACCAACTCCGCCCCTTCGTCTATCTACGTAGACTCAGGCGCAGAAGGCACAAGAGCGTCCGTGGCGTGGAACCGAGCAGAACTAGGTGGAAATACGAAACGTCTTTTGTCATCGCAACCAATCAACCCTGCGTCCTGCCATGACCTCTTGCGGTGGGCAGAAGGCGAACGAAGGAAGCGCGAAACGCCGACAGCTACAAAAGGAAATTGATTCTCGAAGCGCCAGGGAATTGCTAGTAGAAAGAAATAATGTGCTTTCGATTCACACACGCTTCTTCGATTTTTTGATTTTTTTTTTTTTTTTTTTACACACTTTGGTTTAATTAAAGACGACGGAAGTTTGAAAGCGAGATTTTTTTTCTGGAGAAAAGTGAAAAGTTGATTATTGCAGAATCGAGTGTTTTTTGGTTGAATACTTGAATTTGAGTGTAATAATTCATTCGTGTGACAACAGATGGCCATACAAAGAATTCAACAACCTGTAAAAACGGCGCCGGGTGGTCGTGACGTTACGGCTCATGAAATCCGTTTACTGGCTGATGCTCTTTTGTTTAATCTTGTAAAGCATGACAGGAATAGAGTTCCCTATCTAGGGAGAAAAGGCCATTGTGGACTTGTGGTTGTGGTAATGGTGATTTGAAAGAGTGTGTACACTCCGTTTTCCATACACATAATACAGTGTGAATATACGGTAACCGAAACAACTCAACAACGTTCCACTTCAATGTAAGCCAATTGACCACTGGCCTCTGACTCTGGGAAGGGGAGAAAAATGATAAAATACATTTTAAAAAAGTGACTTTCCTGCAAAGCTTATTTTATTTACACTATTAAAAATTTTTATTAGTGTATGTCAATTTTTTTTTAATAACGTTATCTTTAGTTATTCGGCGTAAAATTATAAATTGCTTTTCCACCATCTGTTTGCTGGTGTCGTTTAGCGGCGTGTTTCTCCAGCAGCACGCGTCGCTTTTGATGGGCAGCAAGTGAACTGTGTTTAACCTCAAACCACCACCGGTGACGGGAGAAAAGTTATACGTAACAACCGCGCCGTAATAGCATATTCAACACGTAATCACTCTATATGAGTGAGCGAAAATTCAAATACGCTTTTTCCAATCAAAATTCACACATGTATAAATTCAACACGTTCTATCCATCTAATAAAAAAAAATGAAATTTTTCATTTTTTTTATTCCCCTGGTTCATATTATTCATATTTCAAAGGCGGCTGTTTGCTTTATTTTCTATGCCTTTACTTCCGAACCAATGCTCTTCTCTCCCCTCGTCGTCACACGTGATCCGTGACTAGTGTATGCTGAGGGGCTGTCATCACCCGAACCCACCCCGCCAACTATACACCCTAATTCTCAAACTCACCCCCGTTCCCTCTCGGATACACAGGATCCATCCATCCGAGTTTCAAAACCGAATTCACACATAGCAATCATTAACAAACTCTGCAAAATTGAAATACGAAATTGCACTTTGGTTCGATTTGCTATACGCATTAAAGGGTTACACTGCAGCAATAAAAAGTGGACATTTGTGATTTGATCTTTTTATTCTATCCAGACCATAAACTTTGGCACAGTGCAGGTGGCAAAATCCTATTCATGGAGCGTGTTCCGTAATATTGGCACGCAAATTTCATGTCCTCGATGTCGTTAACGCACCGCCGGAAGTCGGAGCAGGTGCTCGGCGGTGGCGGCTTCAAAATCAGCTTTTTTCGTCGATACGAGTTCATAAAAAATTCATTGGAAGTGATTGTTTTTGGAAATCGCCTTGGTCGCCATTTGAGACAGGCGGTTGCGACGCGTGCACACTTCACCCCTTCTAAGTTGCATCACTTCGGATTGGTGTACGTCACGCTTAGAAAGGTGGGGTTGGTGTATAGGCAACGCATGCCATTGGCGAAAGCGTGAAGAAGGCGGGGCATTTTTTTGTTGAGTAGCACTTGGAGCGAGTGTGAGACTTTATTTGTTGCGGTGTCGTGTTTCAAAGTGAAAAGCGAAATCTGATCCCGAGAAAAGTGCAGGTAGGCTTCACTGTATTGCTTAGCTCACACACTTCAAAGATCAAATTAAATTATTTTTTAACCCTAGTTATCAGAACCGATAGTCAACTAAAACAAGTTTTTTTTTTTATTTTTACAGATATTTATTTATTTATTAAGTTATATAACTCACGATGCCGCATACAGGTAGGTGGAGTGATGAGAAGAATCGATGCAATTATCCGGTTGATGGATTTATGTGTTTATTTATACTTAAGGACAAGCAGGAATCAATCAATTGGGAGGTGTGTTTGTCAATGGTCGTCCTCTTCCAGACTTTATCCGTCGACGCATTGTTGAATTGGCGCTGATGGGAGTCCGCCCGTGTGATATTTCGCGGCAGTTGCTTGTTTCTCACGGCTGTGTGTCCAAGATTCTCACTCGATTCTACGAAACTGGCTCTATCAAACCAGGCGCGATTGGAGGGAGCAAACCAAAAGTAAAAAATTAAAAAAAAATTAAAATTAAAAATTGAGAAAAATTTATTTTGAAGTTAAAAAAATTCATTTTATATTTTTATTTTTATTTAGCAGGTAGCAACGCCTGCAGTGGTGCGAAAAATACTGCGATATAAAAACGACAACCCGTCAATGTTCGCCTGGGAAATTCGAGATCAACTTTTGCATCACCGTCATGTGAGTGGTGTCCCCAGCGTCAGCTCTATAAACAGGATACTAAGAGGAAATGCGAGTCCAAATGCAGATTTAAATCCAGATTCAGTATCCAATAATAGATCGGGTAAAAATTTAATTAAAAAATAAAAATCTTAAATTTTTAATTCAAAGTAATTTTTAATTTAGATACTGCAACTGGTTCTCTCGCTGCCACTTCTTTTTTGAATGGAACATCCGAATTTACACCGAAAATGTCCGATCTTGCTTCAGGAGCGCAATTATACAACGCACTTTTACGTTCTTCTTCTACCGTAACCTTGGCCAGCACTTCGAGTTTCCAAGTGACGTCCAGTATTGCAGCCGAAACGGTCACTTCATTCCAACGGGCAAAACTTCCGGAAGATGATTCGGAAGAAAACGGAAATGAAACAGACGATGAAAGTGAGGAGAAGAAACAGATATCGAAGAGCAAACGGAAAAACTCGTACACTATTGAAGAAATTCTGAAAAGAGACACGGAAAAGCCGAAAGGGAAGAGGAAAGCGTCGAGTTATCTTTACAGAGACGGAGGTAAGGTTATTTTTATTTTATTTACAAAGTTTTCTAATGGTAGTATATTATACAAGCGTATAACGTGAGATTCGACGTGAAAGGAATGGGAGGAGGATAAACAAAAAAAAGAAAAAAGAAGAAAAAAAAAAAGTGTTTTTTTTTTTTCGGTCTTTTTTGCTTTGGGTAGTTTTATCAAAGTGAACAGGTGACAGGCCTGGATCAAATGGATCAGAGTGAGACGCTCACATCCAAATCTCAAAGGAAGGAAAAGAAATGAAGTTTGATGAAAGGCTAAAAAGATAGGCACTTCTGGTTCAGAGTGTAAGCGAAGCAAAGCGGATGATCTCGTTAGGGAAAGTATATAAAAATAATCAATTTATCAAAATTTATTGACTTTTAAGTGCAGTATTTATTAAAATTTCAATAATTCCTTGTTTTACAAATGTCCATAACGTTTTACTTTATTTGCATACTCTCGACACGTGTTATTATGTAAAATTAAATCATTAATTAAACATTTAAATATCAACATATTCCTGAAAAAAATATCTTTTTCTGCATCTGAAAACTGTAATTGTATTTTTTTCGACGAGTTGTTTAAAAGTGCGCAGGTGTTTTTGCAATGTGACGAACGATAGCGTCGTCGTCACGGAACAGCGAGCGAATTTAGGTGTGGGTGGGTGAGATAACCTAAAAGAACGCCCACACACGCCAGCCATAAGACTGCCACGCCTACGATGCGCGTGGTTCTGCGCAGATTAACAAGTGATTGACAGGCGAAAGACAGGCTCAATTTGAATTCTTACCTAGACTTGTGATAAAAAAGAAGAGAGAGAGAAAAGAAAAAAAAAAAAACTCATTTCACTTTCTTTTTGTCGCAAAAAATCGATTAAAAAAAATGACGTTCGACAAATTACTAAATTACTACATTAGCAACTTGCAACTTACCATCTGCTTATCATTGTTTAGAGAAAACCAGGTGCATTAATCATCGTGCGCAAAGGGTTAAAACACAAACTTTGATTATAGGCCTGGAACGTATACACCGCCCTTTTGCTCATAATTTCATAATTACAACTCTGTAGGAGTATACTAAGAACTTAGCACATCTGAACGGAAGCAAAAAAGCAGAAGCACCTCGCACCTGAGTTACATACTGCGAATTACAATAATTACTATTTCAAATTCCGAATAAGGTTGGCAAAAAAAAAATGTTTCTAGACGCCACTGCCGCCTACCTCATTGCGTATTACCAGTCGATAGAATGGATCTTCTTCCTGGGGGTCTTCCTTGGGCCACCAGCTGTTAATGGGCGTTCGTCGCGTCAATCGACTCCTCCTCACGTGTCCATCAACTGTGAATCCCGGCTTTCGATTTCGTGAGAACAGATACAAAGATTTGAAGTTTTTTGACGAGTTGACGAGAGGAAAGTCGATTGGTTTTTTTTTTGTGGATACAGCATGGCGAATTTGGGAGTTGGTATATATATACTGTATACTGTATAGTCTAAAGTCACAAAGAGACAGAGGACAATGAACGAGGTGTGTGTGTGTGTAGTGTAAAAAGAAATTAGTGTTAATTTGGCACTTCCTGCAATGGGCGTCGTATTCAAATTAATAACATCTTGTGTGCATACCACACGTTGTTGTTGAGGGTATTTATTAGCATATGTCGGAGTGGGATGATTATAGAGTTGGGGATGAATTGTAGCAAGACTAATGTTAATGTAAAAGCAAGATGCCGAAAGGTGGAGTTTTTGAGGGGGTTTGCAAGAACAGCTTTTGCCTTTTGGTATTCTTTTGTACTCCGTGCTTTTCTTTTGTGGAAGAATGTAGAATTAAAGTTTTTGTCACCTATATTTTGTTTCGTCGTTGTGTACAATTTACATATGGTAATAAAGAAATCAAGCAGTAAAGCGATACCGGTACAAAGACTTTTCTAATGGCGCACACAGTATTTCAAATACCGGTAGATATAAAAGGGCAATGGGAGAAATGCAAATTTACACCCATCAATAATGACTATTAGGTGCTACACAATATCTTTATGACCTTATGTTATGTGTAACATAACATCAAAGTTAGAAATTGGTTTTTTGCACTCGTTGATTGTATCCAATTTTGTGCACAGCTACGTTTGAAAAACTAGCATTATAAATTTACTTTAAAATCTTCCATTTTTTATTTTATTAACGAAAAATTTAAGTCTAAAGTTAAATGTTTCTGTCTATTTGGAAGATAGAAGATAGAATAAAAGATCTCTATTTCTACATATTGGGTATCTGCTATTTTACACTTTACATTTCAAACGTAAGACTTTTTAGCGGAATTAATTTTTTTTTACTTATATATCATAGAAAAATATCATAACTTGCCTAGCTCTCAATTCCTTCTCGTTGAGATTTTCACAAATTTCACGCAAATAATTCACGTTATAAATTAGTCGTAAACAAAATTAAAAACGCTATCCACAAAGCTTAGTACATCATCCAAGGCCTCGGTGGCTCAGTAGGTAGAGCGTGAGTCTCATAATCTCAAGGTCGTGAGTTCGATCCTCACCCGGGGCACTTTGTTTTTACTTTATTAAATTTTTTTTAAACTTCTCATCTACTTCAAAAATTCATAATTATTTACTTCTTGCATTTACAGATGGTAAAAAATACTCATATTACCCCGCAACTGAAAGTAAGCAGCAAATACTGACTTCGCCACTCGGGAATCAACTGTATCCATGGCAACTGACTTCATCTCCATTCCTTCTGCCCAGAATTTGTCCATTTCCTTTAGCGTTAGCTCCACCACAAGCTCTATATTTTCCTCATCCGGTGATCTACGATAACGACAGTGTTCAATCTTCATCCAAATAAACGTCAATCACGTGTACCGCCGTTCTAGTCACATTACCTACGTAAAATGTTTACAATTTCAATGTAAAAATTTCAGTTCACATTACGTAAAAGCGTACCTTTTAATGTATACTTATAAAAACGGTTCACCCCATTACTAGTCACAGCCCATAATTTATTATTTTTTAATTTTTTTGTATATAAATATATAATTGTATTTATTGTTTTGCTGCTATACACATTTTTTCCCATGTAATTCTAGTCATTAAAATGTCAATTGCATTATTGTTATTCAAAAGAACATCTGTTGGTTTAAATATATCTTTTCACTTTCACTTAACAAGACACGCGATACAAGATTTTCTCTAACTACACATTGGGGAACTCGTAATATTAGTTTACAGTTTCACCAACTAGGCTTATTATCTGTACCCAGGGTGTAATTTAATTGTCAAAGTCAAGTGAAAGCCTTTAAAAGAGCAAACAATGTTCTTCTACATGAAACCTGTTATTAAATACCGCAGACTCATTTGAGAAAAATAATACCCATCTAGAAATATACAGTCCCTCAGGGATAATTTTCCTTTCCACGGTTTTCACTTAAGTCCCCTTCTTGTTAGTATAAGTATAACATCTTCCATTGTTTATTTTTATTTATAAACGTAAAATATAATCAGGTTTAATAAATTTGTGAATTTTTTTAAGTGTTTTTTTTTCCAGTTTCAATCAATATGTGGGTTTTTCTGATCGATAAATGGGGCAATGAATCGCTTTGTTTCGGTTTCACTTATCCAGCGCCGCCTACCTGCGAGTGATTAATGAATTTTTCATTAACTATTACGATATAAATTTTAATTCGATTCACGCTATTGATCTAGTTTCGTATGAAATTGCTCTGTCTCATTTCCTCTCAGAATGAACACGCCGAAAAACATTAATATTATTTATTCATTTTCAGTTTAACAAAAAATTATAGTTGGAAATTTTGTCGTGAGGTGGTGTACGGAGGCCGGTAAGCTTGACTGGAGCGAGAACGGCCAGTTCTGTGCGAATAATCAGAGTAATGATCAGGCTCTCCACCAGGTGGCATTAACATTACAGGCTGCAAGTTGAGGGATTTACGTGAGGTCGTAGAATGACCGTCTCCTACATAAGTTTGATTGAGTTCACCTGAAATAAAAGTTAAAAAAAAAAAAAGAAACAAATTGATAACTTGATGACATAATTTTTTTTCAGTTGTAAATTAACCTTTATAAACTGTTGAAGGATAGGGTGTTTCCGACGAATGCGCAATGTATCTCGTTCCCAATACAAAGGCAAGAATCGCGAGTACAACTATATCAAAACATCCGATGATAGCCAAAATAAAAGACCAACGGATGGCGCATCCACCGGAAGCGAACGCACCCACGGTAGAACCGCAAACTTCTTTCACTTCTGGAGCTTCCCAACCAGCGGGGAAACTCAAAATGCCTATTAACATGGATAAAGCTGAAAATAAAATAAAATAAAATAAAATAAAATAAAATAAAATAAAATAAAATAAAATAAAATAAAATAAAATATAAAACAACATTCTCTGGAAGTTCTGCCATCTAGTGTTAAATTTAAAATAACACAAAAGAACTTTTGCTGTGCGTTCTGCCATCTAGCGTCACAAATTATTACTCTAATATTATTAATTAATTCCAAATTTCAACACAGGGTTTAAAATTTTCATACCGGAACCGTTGTGTTATTATGCTAAACAATTTCATGTTCAATTACAAAAGTACATCATGTTTTATACCGCCATGCCCTGATTCTTTAGTCAAGGGTACTTTGATTTTATTTATTTACGACTATGTTTTTTATTACCTATTTTATTTTAGAGAATTAGTGGACCATAGGAATATCAAAGAAAAATTCCTTGACCCATTTTTTTTTTTATTAAAGCAAAACATCAAAATAAATTTTCGTCAACAAAATAATTTTAAATGACATTTTTTTGCAAAAACTGATGAAAAATGTGGAAAATTAGCAACACTAAATGCCAATTGATCTACGAACGTCACACACAGATCCGGAGAACAGAGCGACACAGTGAAGCGACTTAGTCACGTGAACATCCTGTACACATACAAAAAGCATGTCGTGAAAATAGCGGCGCAGGTGAAAACAGACGAATTTGACCGTCTGAATTATTTATTCGAGCAGGTGACTTATGGACTATTATCAATAGGGGACTTCAAGTACCATTATCACTGCATATATATTAAAAAAAGTTTTTTATTTAGAGGTATCGGTGCGTGCGCAATTCACATTCAGAATAAAAAAATAGGTCTTGAAACAAGAAGGCAAACGTAATCCCATCATCCCACGCATCAAACTTGTGTGACCGTTTCTCCATGAATTAATTGGAGCATTTTTTATGAAAGTTTTTCAGCTATTCTTTCAAGCTGCAAAAAAGGGAAGTTGTGTGTGAATCAGATGCAAGCGGAAGTTTATCTTAGAGCTTTTATTTTCACACCAATTGATTCGCTTCCGTGAGATTAAAAGATTCATTTTCGAGTCAGTTTTTAGGAGTTTAAATTTTAAAATGCTTTGTTTTCTACATGATTAATATTCCTTATACGTTTCAGAGATGTAAATCCCTGACCTAATCTAACCCTTAGCAATTACGGAACATGGAAATAGAAAATTGATGGACTCTGAATGGGAAACATTTTTGCTTGTATAAAGATATACAGTGGTGTTCCTTGACACTTTAACACTTCAAATCGAGTCCAAGGAGAAATTTTTCCGCTTTTTACCGCTAGATGTATAAATAAATAATAAACATTAATTGATGGTTTTTACTTTTAATTCAATAGCGTGAAAAAGTTGGATTATTATAACAGTCTAAATAAGGCAATCAGTGTTAAAATAGAAACGAGTTTGTTGTGTTTGTGATTCAAGTTCCGCTCTAAGAACAAGATATGAAAATCTCAGAGAGAAGAACTGAACCGTGTAATCGGTTTGAATTTTCCTGTTTGTTATAAATGAGAAATTTGGCTTAAATTTACACGTTTACAGTTTGCAGTTACTGTTTGAAATCAACATTGAGTTTAATTACAGTCGTAAAGTCTCTTTTGGGACAGGTTTTTGACCCGGCGGCATGGAAAAACGTTACACTGTTGACATCTAGTTACAATTATTACTAATGCACTGTATTTATTGTTAATAACGTGTTTATTTGGTATGATTTTTCTAAATTACACGTGATGCATAAACTTGACACTGCAACTTTCCAATTACAGCCAGAAAAACGACTGTAGGTCGGTTTATTCCTGTGTTTATCATTTCCCGGATAAATTATACGGACGTTCAAAGGTTGTTACTCCTTCGAACTACTTTCTAAATTTTATTTCGTACCAGGGCCACACTTTTTATATTTTTTTTTGTGGGTTTTTTTACCTTAAAAATATACCAATAAAACATTTTTATTTCAAAAAGAACTTTAACCATTTCTCAAGTAATGTTCAATAAAGGGAATTAGTGCACGAAATACGTGACTTACGTTAATGTTTTGGTGTTTATAGAACCGTATTATATCTTGAATTTACACCCGTATTTTCTAATTCAGGTTAAACAAACCACGTTTCCCACACTCCCACAACACCAATAAATAATAAATAAAAAATAAATAATAAACAAAAACTTGCCAGCAAAAACCTGCATCCATCCACAAACGTGGAAAACAGTTGAAGATTGAAAGAAAAAAAAGAGGAGGAAGAAACAGATGCACAGAAGCACGAAAATAACGCTTAAACCGACGAACACGGTAGCGGCCCTGAACGCCGGTGTTAAGATGGTGTGAAAGTCGTCGAGCCGTCCATCGCACAATAAATCTTGACCGTCCTGAAGAAGGCGGCAATACTTCCACAATCCAAAATAACCACTGCCCTTGCTCTCGCTCGTGTCTCCCAACCACTGAGGCTGAATGAACACTACGATGTCAATGATGGCGAAACAGATGGTGAAAATCCCCCACAAAACTGCAATCGCCTTCGAATTGCGCACAAAACTCGACGTGTACATCTGTTGCTGCTCGTTGTACTCGTATTTGGCGTCCATGGCAGGTGGACGTGCCCTTAGATCATGTTTGTCCCTTGATTTGACTCACTCCATGCGAGAGGTAGCTCATGCTCGACTATTATGGCTATGATGGGTGTATTCGGAAGACTGTTTGAGTCACACACACCAGGATTACAACGTGGAAAGGGGGTGGGGAGGGAGGATGATCGCTTCATGTGGAATTCCTGCCCGCAGGCGTGACTGGTCGCTCGAGCGTTGTGGCATGTGAAACAGGTTTGGGATCGGCCTATTTGCAGTTTTGGTTCGGGTGAAGTTGCAGTGCAGTTGGAAATTGGGATGAGTGTGTGAAGGTTTTGCACAAGGAAATGATTTCGTTCTTGTTCTTCGTGTGATTAAAGGATTTTTTTTTTTATTTTTTTTTTCTTCTTAGCTTTCTCGGTTTGGTTTTGTTAATTGATGTAGTGATGGTTGAGAAGCTAAGTAGGTCCGGTACGGAGAGATAAAAATTCTTTTATTTTTACTTGAACTTGTGTCGAGAATTATTATTCTTATTTTTTTGGAAATTAATTTTTTTTTTTTGTGAAAAAAAAAGAAGTATAGTGCCATCTAGTTGCAGCTAGTGTAACTACTGTAAGCGTGATTTGATTAAATCATCAAAAGACGGCACTGTAAGCCGAGAAATAGGCTGAGATTGAAGTGAGGGCTTAAATTGATGCGATTATATAAGGTGCCAAATGGTTCACTTTTTCACTTTTGCAAAGAGCTGTCATTTATTTAAAGCTGGTCTTGATGGCAACAATAAAATCATTATACTAGTAAATTTAACTATTCTTAGTTAGATGACCATCTGTTGAGTCCTAGTCAGTTTCTCTTTTATCTCCACAAAACCCCATAGAATTATCATAGGATTGGATTGCACAGAAGTCAGAAATGAAATTAAAGACAAAAATGATAAAAATTTAACAGATGACTAGATACATTAATTAGTTACCGTACACTAAGATAAAATAAATGAATAACAATTTTTACTTACCAAAGTAATATTCATTTCAGGTGTACACTGTAAATCTAAACAGACAAAATACTTTAAAATCATAGCCTACATTTTTATTTATCAAAAATATTAACAACAAAAAAAAAAAAAAAATAGAATTTTGAAACCAATAATGTCCAACGCACATCAAAACAAAAGACTTGAAATTTCTCCGCAAATCGTGAATTCTGCATCGGGATCGCTGTCT
>JAQFZP010001055.1:0-23191 GCA_034695745.1 Geophilus truncorum | reverse complement strand
CGCACGTTCATTGAGGTCGCTGTGTTCTTCTTTTTTTTTTCTTTTTTTTTATCAAGCACCACACCACAACCACACCACACTACTGAGCTATCATGGCGGCGTTACGCCAGACACCTCTTACATGTAGTGGTCATACTCGACCGGTGGTCGATTTGGCCTTTAGTAAAATAACTCCATTTGGTTATTTCCTTATTTCTGCATGTAAAGGTATGTATTTAAATTCATCACACTCACTTATACGCTAAACTGAGTGGCTAACATGACAGATGTTAGGCCTACTGGTAGCATGTCTAATGACTGGGAAAATTGAACTATAAAGCATTTTTTTTATTCACGGTGAAACGGTGAAACTGTTACATGTGATACGGAACACGAGGAAGATAAATAAAATATATTTTATTGACAATTTTTACAGATGGTAAACCCATGTTACGTCAAGGGGACACCGGCGACTGGATCGGCACTTTTTCGGGCCATAAAGGAGCTGTGTGGGGCGTAGCGCTAAACACCGACGCCACTAAAGCCGCCACTGGCGCCGCGGATTTTACTGCTAAAGTAAGGGATGCCTTACGTCTTGTTTACCTACGCAGCGACATTTTCGCATGTGAATGATTAGTTGCTTAAACTTTTTATCAAAGAGATGTTCGATGATTTTAATTTTATTGTTTTATTTTCCAGGTTTGGGACGCAATATCTGGAGAAGAGCTATGCACTTTTGCTCACAAACACATAGTCAAAAGCGTGGACTTCTCGCTAGATGGCAATCAACTACTAACTGGAAGTAACGAGAAAGTGCTCAAGTTATTCGACTTGAATCAACCTTCAGACGAACCCGGCAGTTTCGTCGGACACACGTCGAACATTAGGCGTGCTGTTTTCTTACCAAACACCAACCAAATTGTCAGTGCAGCCGACGACAAAACTGTCAGGTAAAATTTTCCACTACAGTATTTAAGTGAATAAAATTATTTCATTTCTTTGAAAAAGGTTATGGGATAGCAATACTCGATCAGAAGTTAGGCGACTAGACTTCCCAGTTAACCCAAGTAGCTTAGAAGTCTCGGCTAATGGCAAACTTTTGGTGATAGCCCATGGTCATGTGGTCAGCTTCTATAAAACGGACACGTAAGTACCGTAATAAGTTAAAAATTATGCTTATTAAAAGTTTTGTTTACAACGTTAGAATGGAGCAAGTCAAAACTTTAACCATTCCGACCCAAGTCAATTCAGCTTCCATTCATCCAGCACATACTGTGTTCGTATGTGGAGGGGAAGACTTTAAGATGTACAAGTTTGACTATGCCAATGGAACCGAATTAGGTATTGGTTTTAACTAATCCCAAAGCCTTATTTTTATATTTATTTTTAAAAATAAATTCAAATTTTACTTGCTTGCAGAATCTTTTAAAGGGCATTTTGGCCCAGTTCACTGCGTTCGTTTCTCACCCGACGGTGAACTTTATGCCAGCGGGAGCGAGGACGGAACACTTCGGCTGTGGCAAACAACCGTGGGTAAAACCTATGGTCTATGGAAATGTGTATCGGGATCTGAAACAACTACTGCATATGATACTGGCAATGGAGTTTCTCCTGTAGTCAAAGCAGAGGGTTAAAGAAGTTTTTAATTCATACACTCTCTCTCTAAATTAAGTATTGTTATGCAGAGTTCATTTTCTATGTTTTATTTAACTGATACACTTTAAACAAATTAAAGTTTGACATTTTTTTGTACATGTATTTCAATTTTTCAATTGTCCGAAGACATTTTTCTAAATATATTAGTGTCTACATTTTCAACAGCGAAGAACAACGTTGGGATCTTTCTTTAAAAGAATCCCTTTTTCTTCTTTGGTTGCTCGGGTTGGTCGTCTAGGTCAAACGTGTAATGCACTACGCCCTCTTTGTAATACTGCTTGGGCATCTGAAAAAATTACGTTTAGATTTTGATTAATTTGCTTTCCACTCGAAAATATTCATAAACTACTTACAACAGGATGTTGGTATCTATATTTTTCTCCTAAAAGACACAAGGCAACCCATGCAACCATTGTTGAAACGAAAACGATAAACTGGTATCGTCTAAAAATAAAAAAATAAGTCCGGTATAACTTAATTTTTTTTTCCTAGTTACTTTGTTGGATAATGACGTTCATTCAAATTCAGTCGATCTTGCCCGTGAGAATCAGCATCAGCGTGAATCTAAAAAGAAATAAATTCGCTTCAGTATTTTGCTCTAAATGAATCTAGTTAGCAATTTTCTCTGGAATCTTACCACTTCTTCGAAGTTTCGCCTTTGTCTGGGGAAATCCCAATCTCCAAAGGGGTCTCTGTAATCTGCAGAAATGATGGGCAACTTTGGATAATCACCAAAACCTAAACCGTCGTCTGGATAAGGCTCGTAATCTTCTGGCAGAAGTCCGTATTTTTTCGCTGCTGCAGCTCGTTCTTCCGGTGTTTTTGGGTACGGGCCTGGCTTCCAGTCCTTAGTCCAGTCTGTTTGGAAGAGATAATAATTGTTTTCTTGCATTTTACGACCACAATATTTATAACTAAGGGTTCGAGATCGAACGCAATTTTCAGTAATTTGGCTAGATGAAGGAAATCGACACTTTTCTCTTAAATAAATGCTAAAAGTAAGTTCATTTGCCAACTACTCACAAAGTCTTGCGGTTGATAGTACAGGCGCACGCATTATAAGTGCATTTTTTAATGCGAAAGCTTTCGAGATGGTTCTTAGCGCGGCCATGTTGACCCTCAGCCGATTCGATTTAGAAGGAACTATGTGAGCATGCGCTTAAGTAAATATTTATTGCTTTAATAAATAAATTAACCTGAAATATCATATTAATTTAAAGATTGACAAACAAATAGAGCTGTATTTTAAAAGAAATAATTGTATTCTTAATATGAAATGTCTTTTTAATTGTTAAAGTTGACTCGAGATGGCGTTAAAACCGAAGTCCATGCTGAAAAAACCCTGCCGCCGCTGACTCGATGCAGGAAGATTAATCTATCGCTTGATTTAATAATGCCAGTGCAAGCAATTTGAGGGATTATCGGTAGTTCGAGCTTAATCGTAATAATTATAGCGTAGGCCGGTATGTATAAAATGTTTTGGTGTTTGAGCACAGTTTTATGAAAATAGGAAGATTTTCGAATGTCGATCAAGAGCGCGAGAGACCTTGGGACAATGACCTAAATTCAAATCATTTTTTCCACAATTCTCTTTTCTTACAATAATTTTTTTTCATCATCAAATTTCAGAAGTAAACAAAGAAAATGTTAAGATGACCTGCTGTGGAGACTTCGAAGGCGATATAAAAAGGCGAATGCTGGAATTACAAGAAAAACATTTAATCCCATTGAAAGAAGACTTGGCAGATTGGCTGAATAAAACATTAGGTTATTTTTTATTTACAATAATTTTTAAGAAAGAAAGAAAAAAAAAGTAGCTCTTAAAAAAAATTAATTAATGTAATTATAAACTATTTCAGCCTTTGATTTCATCACACCAGAGAACTTTCTGCAAGTGTTAGATAATGGCGTGGTCGTGTGCAAATTAGCTCAAATTATTCAAAGGAAGACTGAAGAAAGGAGCCGAAGAGGATCGATACCAGAAGTATAATAATAATTGTTGTAAAATATTTTTTTTTCTTTAACAAATTTATCATCTTAAACTCAGATTGTACCGCCTTTCAACTTCAAATGCTGGGAAAATGCAAAATCAGAATCTTTTTACGCCCGTGACAATGTAGACAATTTTCTAAAATGGTGTCGCAAATATGGAGTGCGAGAAGCCGTTTTGTTCGAATCGGATGGCTTGGGTAAGTCGAATTCTACTTTTTACTTTACATATTACAACTTAAGAAATTTAGAGATGAATTTAATTTAATGGTAAATTTAAAAAAAAATGACACAAAAGTTGTGTTAAAAACATGACAACTGCAATTGACAAAAATACTGATGTATAAACGTGCGTAGTTCTTCATTCCCAACCCCGAACCGTGGTCCTCTGCCTTCTCGAACTGGGCCGCGTGGCATCACGGCAAGGAATGGAGCCACCAGGTCTGATCAAACTGGAAAATGAAATCGATGCCGAAAACGGCTCGGCCCAACTCGAAAATTCCTCCCGCACGTCTTCGCCAGGAGCACAAGGAGACTTTGCTGTTGGCATTCCCTTATCAGCAAGCAAGACTCGGCTGAGCGAACTAGATAAGAAGGTAAATAAACAAAACTTAAGTTATGAGTCTCTACCGTTGGAAGTTACTGCACTTCCCATTGGAAGTTCACGGTCAAAATTGTACTTTAATTTTATTTCTTTTACTCTCTAGGTTATTCAAGTGACCAAGTCTTGCGGAGTCAGCGTTCTTCCTATTCGCCGAGTATCCGAAGGCCGATATTACATTGCTGGTCGCACAGTTTTTGTTCGGGTGTGTTTTGCATCCAGTGGGATGTTTTTTGCATGCAAGCAAGAGAAAAATAGTTTTAGTCTGTTTTTTATTTTGCATGACTCGATGTTTTGTTTTAATATCCACTAACAAAACCGTAACAAAGACAAATTCCCCTCATTTTAGTTGCTCAAAGAAAGGCACGTAATGGTTCGTGTCGGCGGTGGCTGGGAAACTTTAGAGCAGTTTTTAATACGCCACGACCCCTGTCAAGTTATCATGGTCGATGGCAAACCGACTGCAACACTCAACGAGAGTCAGCGAATTGACGACGAAGAGAGATTACACAAAAAATGGTGCAAATAATAAATACAAAATTTAAATTAATATAACTTCTAACAGTAAGATGAAGAGTAACAATTTTATGAGTTGTGATTATAAATTATAACAGTACTGATTATTGATTATCGATTTGAAAAAAAAAAAATGGTTTTAAAACTTTATTATAAATGTGAAGAAAATTATTTTCTGATCTCTTTCGAGCTAATTAGAGGTAGAAATGTGATTATTTTTTTTACTTTATGTTTTTGAAGTTAATGTCAGTGAATTATGGAATAACGTGAGAAAGAAAATGAATAGAATGTTTATGGTCACTCGAAGCATGTTTCCTATAACCAAAAAGCCTAAAATACAAATTTGAGCAGCTGTATTTAATCACTTCTATTTGATTTTTGTTAAGTGACTAATTAAGGCACAGGTTTTTGCTTGAATCTAGCATTCCAGAAACATTAATTTTTCCCCTAAATAAACTTTTTTGTGATCTTGCGACACGAAGAGTCGAAAACTACAATCCGGCCAGCGAATGCTGGATTTTTGGAGACCACTATTAAACTTGTGTTATTATGCTGAGCGTGCTTTTGATTTGCATGTATTAATTGAAATAAAAAATGAATTACTTGTGCGAAATTGATCTCAGGTTGCCAGTTTTCAGTATTTGTTCGATGAATGGCATTATGAAATTGTATTCTTTAATCTCAATGCACTGTTGTTTTATTATACTTTTTTTTGTATATTTTTTTATTTCTAGTCAGTAAGCTTGTTTTGAATAATAAAATTATTTAAAAAAACACGTCTCTGCCATTTTCTCAATTCTTTCGTTCGTAGCCATTAATGCGTAACTTGGCAACTGGATCACAAACTACAGAAAATGAACGATTTTCGGAAAAGTACAAATTTCTTGAGTAATTATAGCCTAAACGTTACAACACCTTGTTTAGATGAAAGCAAAAATTTAAAATTTGTAATAGACGTCAATCACGACCGTGTTCAAGTAGCGGTGTCACTTTATGACATATTGGCGTTTATGCTCCTCTCGTTTGCTCTGGTGTTTACGTTGATATTCATTGTAGTCGTTTACATGAACAACTTCGTTCTTTTCGATGAATAAGCAAAGCTATTACTACGCCTTTTATATTGCTGCTGTTTTTTTCACACTGCTATATGCAATGTTCTTGTTTTTCAAATGTCAAATCGAAGACTACGTAGACCAGTTTTTCGGTAAGAGAATTATAATAATTGCTATAATGATAATTAAGTGACATTACACAAGAAGTGTTAAGCCTTACGTTCTATATATCTGCTTGCAGCTGGTTCGTAATTTTCTGTTGTCATAAGAGGAACTAATCTGAAATTTCAAGAAGAATCTAGACTCGTTAATAATTTTGTACATTATTATGAGTACGGAGACTCCAACTAAAAATTAGTTTCTCGAAGAAGATACATTATCAAAATTTGTAATGGCCTAGTTCCTAAAAAAATTGCAAACTTGTTTGATAAACCAGAATGTAAATTGTAAAATTAAAATTACGTTGTGCAGTTATGTACTTTTTTGACGTTATTCATTGTCGATTTGAGCGTGAAATTTAGTTAGCACATATTAAGTGAAGTAGAATGACTAGTTTGGTGAAGTAAACAGGAAAAGCGATTGAAATCTCGCGTCTAATCATAGACATGGTATAATTGGGAAAGCAGCAAGAGACAAATAAAGCGTTGTCGCATGCTTGTGACATAATACCGTAATAAATCAGATTTGGTGTAAAGCCAGTGCGTTTCACCTTCAAAGATATGAAAAAAATGGTTAAAAATAAAATGGAGTTTCACAAAATTTTACTTTAGGTTTAATTTCAGAATTTTTTTTTATTTGCATGGCCTTAATTATAATTATAATTATATAATTTAACAGAATAGCAAAGCAGTTACTTTTTCATTTTTTTTTCAAATTTTATTTACAACACAAATCATGCTTTATTTTTTTTTTTTTCAGAAATGATATTTTAAATGTTAAAAATTATGGACATAATTAATACATAACATCATCTCCTAAACTTCCTACAACCTAATCATAAGTACGGTAATTTAAAAAACCTAATCTCAGAAAATGTATACAAACATTGGTTGGAATATAAATTGAGCAAGAATAAAGCATAAAATTTGTAATTCATAAGCTTTTACAAGTTGTACCATTTCCAAATAAAATACAATACCGTACTGCAACTAATCCGTAAAAGAATAAATCATACAAACATGTTCTAATGTAAAACATTTATCCAAAAATGGCAGACAGGCATCATATAACTCCCTTTATTTTCTAACCGAAAAATCATTCTGAAATGTTAAAGTGATAGGATTTTAACAATTTAGTAATTTTTTTTAAAAACTATCACGTAAACGGCTGGTATCAAAGAGTATACAGAAAGTAGTAACAGTGTAAATATCACACAATAATCTTTCTTCAGAAAAAGAGACTTGCATTCTACAAACTGTTTCTTCTTGTTATATACTCTTGACATCATTATGAATCTCACTAACGCCAGTAATATTTTTTTATTTTATTTTTTTTATTCACTTATTACCAACTTCCAACCAGCAGCAGTGGAATAATAAATACGGTATTATAAATGTCAAAACAGACACTTCTTAGTGGTGCTTTACTTAGATTAGAGGAATTCATGATGAAACGCTTTTTAGCACCAAATTTTGGTAATGGGCTTTTCGGCAATGTTTTTAAATACTGTACTCATATTTAGTTTTCTCTTACCGTAATTTCCTTTTTGGTCTATAAGATAAATGATTTGTAAAAAAATTTGGATTGTATTTCAAGTTTGCACATTTACAAAATGTGTCAATGCATGTCTTGCACTATTCGAATAAAACTGAATAAACGACATTAAGCCAAATAAGCACAGAAGTCAAAAAAGCGCTCTATCATGAATTATCACTAATTTCATGTAACCAACTTTGTAACTTCTTTGCGTGCAACCAACTATCAACCAACAAAGTGATTAACCACTTTTTTCACCCACAACTGATATTATTCTTATATTAGCATAAAAAAAATGTTATTAACAAAATATTGTGTTACATAAAATCTGTGCTATTTCCTTGTTCTGTAAATGTCAAGCTTTATGGAAGTATTTGTAATTTTAGCGTTAAGTGTAGAAAAATAATCATAATTCTTGTTAATTGTACTCGTGTGTTACGTTATTGTATATTAAGAATCAAAAGTGCTACTTTTGTTCAAACTAGAATAAAGTGAAGAAAAAGAAGCTTGGAAAAAGTGACTCTCTTCATCATTGTACAAAACAACCTTTCATCTTTTGAATATTCTTCCTCCATTCTGTTGGTGTTGGTTCCTTGACATCGTGAAAGACGGTTTCGTCATCGTGTTGCGAACCAACTTTTGTTGCATCTACTCAGAAGTGATCGATGATTTTGTACAATCCTGTGTAGCCGCAGCAGCGAGCCCGCAACTGCTCAACGAAGCCACATCCTTCAGTAACGTAGTCCATTAACGACGAACATTCACATAAAAGAACATATGTGATTCCACCGTTTGGCCATAACTTTTTATGAAATGTTATTCTTTTGAGCCCGAGCATTTTTGGAAGATATTTATATGTCATCCGTGCACCTGCGACAAAACAATAGAATTATAAATTATGATGCTCAGAAAAAAAAACAGTTATTGCTCTTTCAATTGAATAATGCATAGGTTAAGAGTGAGAAATGCCTTTTAAAGTGAGAAAAATAAACCACATTAACCAAGGCTTCTGTCTGCTGCTTGTTTATAGTAAAATGCTTTAGTTTGTAGCTCTAGGATTCAGCAGAGAATTGAACAATTATACAGCAGCACAGATATAAAATTTAAAATTGCAGTGGTTCCAGTAGAGAAAATTTTATTTCTCCTTTGGAAGACGCAGAAAGATTAGAGACATTTTTCAACTGTGGATTCCAGGCAATTGGTCACGAGAGCAACTTGTCAAAAACATGTAATATTTTATATTCTTCCAACTGTACTGTACATTGAACCTTGGTCTTTTATTCAGTCACTGCTGGTGGATTATGGATCTTTAGTCTGCACTATCTGTTGCAGGGTAATTGATCACCCGTAGGACCACAGGACTGATCTGTTACTCATCAGTATTAAGTTGTTTTCCAAGTTAGTTTATTGGAAAGCTATCACAATCTAAATTCTTGGAACTGAATTTCATTATCTGCTAAAGTAAAAATATTTACCCGTCAATGTTTAAGTTTTGTTTGGGTGGTTTTCTATTACAACAATCTGGTTACCAAGAAAACCTATTGCAATTGTGTTATTATTTCTATCTTATATAGCAACAGTTGTCATAGTGTCATGCAGGAAAGCTTGTTGCCTTGCCAAAGGAGCAACTTTCACCCTATGTAATCTATCTATATCTTATTATTACAGAAGAGTTTTTTTTTTCAATGTCAACCTGCTTTAAATGTCACTTGAACAACTTTGCCTTTCAAAAGCACTTAAATGTCTTGCCTGAACTGATTAAAAATAATAAATTTAGCTTCTAAATGTCTTTGTTTACTTAATTCAATTAACGCACTTTAAATAATTAATTCATTAATTCATTTAGTGCAATTAACTTGTAAGTAGTTTAGAAACGTTAGCATACCTGTCCACGTTAGCCAACTTTGTTCCAATTTTTCCTTATCATCACCTGGAAACACTTTAAAAACTGTTATAATATAGCCAGTTTTAGAATTGTTTGGTTTTTTTGGTAATATGTCAATAGGAGGCCGTGCGATCGTTGCTACTTCTTCGTATACAGCTGAAATGTAATTACGTATTAAGAAAAACTGAGTTTCATCTTTAGAATTCTAAATTCTAAATTGGTAAAACCCTCACATATGTTGTGGTTACCAACATGCTGTATTTTTTCAGGCGAGAAGTTTTCAACCATGATGCTGTTATATTGCATCAAAAATTTGTTAGGGTCAGTAATTGTTGTATTTATAACCATGTACAAAATCAAGGGGTATGTAGCTGTAAGGAAAAACACAAAACTCATTAATGTACGCGTAGAGAGTAAACTATAGAGCATTCTTACCGTTTTTTTCTATATTCATTAACATCATTCCCTCCAGAGCTGATCCAACTTGATTGACTTTCTGTAATGTTTCCTTTAGGGCATCTAACTGTACATTCAATGGATGAGGTCCCTGTAGCATGGTTGGAATAGGAGGTGACAATGGTCTCAATGTTTCCAAAAAATCTAACACTATACACACACTTGGATTTTCTAACTGCATCATGCTCAAATTCTTGCTAATCAGATGAAAAACTTGCTGCAAATAAAAGAATAAAAACAAGGTTCATAATTCATGCAACTTTCAATTATATACTTTCAAGTGTATATGACGCCTCTGCGATCTAAGCCGTTACCCAACACGACGTGGAATGTGTGTACATTTATTCTGCATGGGAATATTAGGTGAAAGAAAAATCACAGACCACCTGCTCTGCGATGCACGCAATGTTGTGCAAATATTGGATTGGCGTTATTGACCAACCCCAACAAGTTTATTATTCATTCGTTTCAGGTTTATTTAAGTGGCACTGGCACTAAAGCAGTTTAAGATACTTGTAGCTTAAGAATTATAACCAACACCAGTGCATTTCTGTGGACTAGAGGTCGCCAACCTAAGGCATGTAAAGAATTTGCAGCTTTCCTGCCAAGACATGAAAGAGATGTCAAGTGTCAACACTCTTTGAAGAAAATCAAAAGAGCACTTGTTTGTGATTTAGAATACCTAGTTGAAGCTAGAATTGTGTTGTTAAATGCTTCTGACGTTTGTAAAAATAAAACTTTATGTGCTAAATTTTAATGCTGACAAGTAAGGATCAATACTTTACATAGCATTAGACGAATGTCGTAATATCTTTAAAGGTTTCCCTCGCGTCTACGCTTGAATATAAATAAAAAATGGACTTTTTCCTCTTGCTAACGATCAACAACGCACTAAATTATGTAATAAGACCCGCCCAAGGACTGATTACACTGTTGATTCTAGTGATAGCGAAAGGTTGCCGACCCTGGCATAAGAGATAGTTAGTTTCTTTAAGTAGTAATATCGTGGCAGGCCAACAAACTCATTAACAAGCATAAAAACGACACAATTGCGGCAATATATGCAAAATAGTGCTGCGTTTGAAAGCTGTCAAAGTACTCAAAACTGTACAATTGCAAGGAAGTAATTTGCTCTCCACTCTTTTCACATTCAATGTGAAATTCTCTAGAAAAGGAAATTACTGTTAATGCAGTTCGTGACCAACACATTGATGATTGATATTTTTCGTGCTTCAACCAATTACCTATTGACTTTCACGTACCGTAGAATTATACAATATTCTGCTTTTAAAGCAGACATTTCAAGCAAAACTGCAACTTTTTATTTTTGCGTCACTGCACTCAGAAGTCTGCTGTATATGCTTTTAGTTGCATTCACAGCCTTAACAGTTTGTCTAGTTCCACATGCCAAATTTTAAAGTTGTAGTTCTATTCACTGTAAATATTGAAGTGCATTGCTCCAACAAAAAAAAATCAATGTTAGAATATACTGTAAGTAAAGCTATAAAATTGCGTGAACATCAAAGTGTAATGCGGAACGTATAGATTTTAATGGCTGTCCACCTAAACCTTTTATTGTTCGTAATGGCCCACACATTGTGCGGTATAACGTATAGCCTTAATGAACATTGCCAAACTCGTGCTAAACACTAATAAAAAGCTAGATGGGTTGTTCTTCAATAAAATATTTCGTAATAACTTGCGTTGAGCTTTCGACTAACTTATTTGCTTGAGTATAAGTTTTGGAGCCTTGCAAAAAGTTTGGTCTTATTACTTATGAGGTTGAGTTTATGTTTGGTTTTCGCAGATTTCCTGAGTTTTAAGTCGGTGACATAAAACTATTGAATTTGTGGACATGATTCAATATCGTGATACGTGATAATCCACAAAGCAATGAAAGTTGTCCCAATATTCTCCAGTTAATTTTTTGCCTTCCAAAAATGAACATTTCCAATTTAGAAGCTAAATTAATAGTCATTACAGATTCAAATAACATTTTACCTCGGGTTTCGCAATATAGGCAATTCAAAAACATATGTGGGTGGATTGATAAAAGAAAGTAACTGAATTGAATTTAATACTCAATTTTGGTTTCCACAATCAGCAAAGTGTTAAAATACCCAAGAATTATAATTAACCCCAAAGAAAGTACTATTTGACGTTTTCTGTGGCTTTGTGGTGAAACTTTGCAATATACCGTAATAGCGAAACATTCATAAAGTGAGAATAATAACTGAAAATTTGTATTAATGTATATGTAACCACATTTAATAGTGTGCATGTCTGGCCATTGCCAAAAATCATAAAGTCCCACACCAAATGAAACGTTATACAGCAAGCGAAGCAAAGGAAAGTTAAAACCAGGAGTTGCATTACATCGTGAATCTTTTAACAGCTTTCATTCTGCGCATTTATAAACCTTTCAATTAAACAAAATATAAATAAACAAAGTCTTACTGTTGGCATAAATCGCTGAGCACAATGTATGGGCACAATAAAACAATCCTGCGTCACCTGGTCGGGCCCTAACTGAACCTCCCCGACTTTTTTACCACCAAACGGCATCGCAGGTTTGTCCAAAGTCGACACGATTGGGTACAAGCCACGTGAAATGTTACTTTTGTACGGGAATTGATTGTAGCTCTCGGACGTTGATGACAGCATTGGATTATTCGTCTCCATGTCCGGTACCTTGTTTCTGGCATTACCTCTGCGACCAACACTTCCTTTCCGCTTTCGCACATGATGATGACTACCAAAAATCACATTCTCCGTATTCCTCGAGTCCATCAAAAGATGTGTGCGGAAATGTAAATTGGTCATTTTGGCTTATTGATTGGTTTTTTTTTAAGAGTTAAACGAAACAGAAAAATTGAAAACTACTTTTGTTATGATTGAATGTGGACCACGTTTAAGGCACATCTGCTGCGGTTAACGGCAAGAAGGTTTTTGGCTAAATTGAGCCTTTGGGTGGAGCTTGATCGAACCTCGTGCTACCTATTTATAGCTCGGTCGCGCCCGTGATGTCATCATTTAATAATACTAATGCAACTTTTGCTTAATATTCGTGTAATAAACGTGTGCAATGGTCGTTTTAAGGTCACCAGAACTAATTGGGAAGTGTAATTCGCAAATTAATTAATTCTCTGGTTGCGATGTGGTGGTTAAGAGCGATTTGTTTGGCGGGAGGTAAAACATTTAATTGACTTTATTTAACGAGCATTTCCTACATTTAAAAAAATTATGTTTTTTTTTTTGTTTTTTTTTTTAAATGTTTCAATTGTTGCTTAATTTTTAAAAAAATGCGTGTCATATGTAAAAATTTTGTTTTAAATCATTAAAAGATTTGAATGTGTTCGTGACTTTATCGGTAATGATATCCTCATGCCCCTCTGTGATTTTTTTGGATACTTGATTGTCACTTTTACGATCGCTATTACAAAGCGACTTGGCAACTGTATGTTTTGTTTGGTTTCTAAGGTTACCATCATTTGCGGCTTGAATTGTTGCACTGTTTGACCTCATTATTTTCATTTTGAAATAAGAGTGATTTAATGCCTGTAAATGATCATGTCGATACTGATAACAATACTTAAAACCATTAATCAAGAGTATTAAAAAATTAAACCTAATTCTTAAAAGTAGTTTGAAAAAAATAATCTAATTAGGAATCAGAGGTCACAACCAAAAGGAACCAGTATAAAATGTTGTTTGAAAGTTTCAATGTGAAATGAACATAATTGCATAACAAATGGAAACATTGTTACCGGATACATTCAAATAAAACTAAAAATTATTGAAAAAAAAAATCCAATGAAAGATATTATAATAACTTTCATTGCTTCCTGGATACCATCAAGTGAAGTGAGTTTGTATATTTTGAAATTGCATAAGAGCATGGAAGCCTTACTCCAAATTTAATTTATTATTGTAAAGAAACGCCAAGTTTTAACTGGTAACAGCCACTACAAAAATAGCGTATAAACACTATCGAGAATAGAAACTTTGGCACATAGTTTTATTTTTCACTCAAATTCGTTTGAGGTAACACTAAGAATATAGCAGCCTAATTAGATACGATACTGTGAGTGCCACTTTAAGAAATTTATAATAAAATACTACTATCTAATCTGTACTTTTAGTCAGTTTTTGATTAGGTTATGTTGCATGTGTGTTCATAAATTTTAAAAATTGCAGAAAGTAAAAAAACATGTTTTTACGCTATTTATCCATTATTTTTTGATGTAACCGTTGTGAGTGCACTGCATGCTCTAAATATCTAATATAGTTTAGCTCTTGTTTGACACTGTGTAGGGGCATTTGATGTCTAATTCACAATTTATTTCAAAAGTTACGTTCTTTTCGTCACCTTTCGTCCACGTTCAATTTTTAAATTAAATTGAAATATTTTTAACTTTGAAGTAATAATTGACAATAAAATTACGGTACCGCAAGTAAAAACAGATGGCAAACATTTGGAAAATTGCATTGGAAAATCGTGCAAAATCTATTTGAGTTAATATTTGTATATTTGTATTAATATTTATTTATATTTTCTAAATATACTGTAGTTACATAGGAAATTAAGATTTTAATGCAAATTTTAGCAAACTGTAAAAATACGAACTTTGTGTGGAACGTGCACCATCTACAATATCTGATACGCTTCATTGTATTTTTGCATTTTAAAAAATATGCAATTATTATTAGTGAAATTTTTAGTCATCTTACCACCAGAAACTTTACCGTACAGGATACTTTGTTATTAATGCATTTTTGAAGTAAAATTACCGTAGTCATAAATACCTAATTCAGAAAAATGTAATAAGAGGAAACTCATTTATCAAGATCATTATATGAGCAATCTATCCCAATAGGCCAAGCGGCAAAACAAAACTGATATCACAGTAAACAAACGACTATTATCACTACCATACCAGTACTGTTAAACCTCATTGAAGCCTTAAAAAATTAGCTAAATCTAATTGTAATTAAATCAAATTAAAGAATGCAATGATAAATTCCATAATTCTTGACATCTATAAAGCCATCTGGTGGCAAGTTATCAAAAAATTAAACTTTTGTATTGATTTATTTATACCGCATTCCTGCTGAAACTGAAAATAGCTTTATAACATAAAGAACTCATTGACTTTAAGGTGTGTTTAGGAAATGAGAGTAAATACTTTTTAAAAGTGTAAATTAATTACACTAAAAGAAATTTCTTTCATTTTGCAGTTTGATAGTTACAGTGCATCTGCTGTAACCATTCATAACATTACCATTAATAAAGAGTGTACATTGTTTCAAAAAATATGGCGTCTGTTTCTCTAACAATACAAGTTGCACAACTCAAAGCTGCATTGTTATATTTACTTAACAATAGCGTGCAGTAATTTACGATTTAACAATCTACCTAACCTTGATGTTTCGCATTCAATCGAGTTCGTGCACTTAATATAATTAAAAAAGGGTGGGAACTAAAACCTAATTTGTAATGTTTGTGTTTATACACACTAAACTAAGTTGTAATTGCAGTGTACCCATCTATTACCGACGTATTGTGTCACACCACGCCATGGTATTCACCACCTAATGAGAACAACGTGCAATTTTGAAGAGCACTACACTGCACTACGCTGCAACAATTTGGGTGGCATTTGTTTAACATTTACATTCACTATATTTTAATCATCTATTACTAGCTCTAAAATGTTTACAAATAAAAACATGATATAAATTAAATCAGTCTTGTAGCAGCTTACCTAATATTCGCCACACTCTAAGCCTACAAACAACGTTATCCTACTGTCTTCATTCGTATTTTATTTCGCTATTGATTTTTCAGTTACCATGGCAACCAGCATCCAAGAAAATGGCTGCTGCAAAAGGGTTATTCACTAATAGAGTTTTTGGAAAAATTAATCTGTAATAAAAATAAAATTTTTGGCTATTAAAGTGTTAAAATTATTTTAAAAGTGCCACTTGACAGAATTTTTTTTTAAAATGTCAAAAAAATTAAAATTAAAAAATAAATTATTTTTAAATTTATATATTTTTGTTTCATTGTGTGACAACTTATTTAAGTTTTACAACATTTCTAGACTTTTTCTACGATAATGAAATATTTTTATCATGTTAAATATTAAATTAAAAACATTAATAAAATAATAAAATAAAATATCAGAATTTGACAAAGAATTTGAGAAGAACTAATGACGTCATTTGAACTTGCCGATATGACGTCATACTCAAGCTGCGGGATACGAACGTGAAAGAGCTTCGAGGCACGCGGTGCGGTACTTCAATGGGACCAAAAGGACCGGGTACGGGTGCAGACATCAGAAATTCTTAAAAAGATTTCTCTTCTCAATTGTTTGTATAAAAATTAGTAGTTTTTAAAATCCAAAAAATGTTAAGCACAATGAACAAAAATATTGTTCCCTTTACGTTGACCCTTATTCGACAGTAAGTTTTTTTTTTTTTTTTTTTAATTTTTTGGTAAAAATACGAAAATGGTTTCAAGAATTCTCCATTTTGACGATTTAATTCTTCAAATTTTTCAGCGGCGAGACCAAAGCGAACAGGGAAAATGTGATACAAGGTTTTGGTATTTAACAACAAATGCAAATTGTGTAATTTTAAGTGTCTTGTCTTCTTATTTTAGGTCAATCTGATATACCCTTGTCCGAGACAGGGAGACGTCAAGCCGAACTTTTAGGACAAAGATTAGAGATTCAACGATACACTCATATGTTTGCAAGTGACTTATCTAGAGCTAGAGAGGTATTTTATGTTAAACAGATTTTATTTTTATTTTTTTTTAAAGTTATTAAATAATATATATGTGTTAAAATAATAATTATAAAAGTTTTTAGATACGGTAATAATCTAAATTCTATTCATGTTGGTACTTTATTTTATTTGCCGATTTAAGCCTAATTTCCTTTGATAAACATCAAATTTATCTAAAAATAAGCAGAAATTTATCATTTCAACTCTAAAGTAGCTAAAAAATATTAAGACTTACATGCGAATTTAACTTTTTTGATAAATCTTCTTCTGGGTGCTTAGTTTTATGATTTTTTTGATGGGGATTACATACGGCATTAATTAATTTATCTTATAAATGTACAATTTGTTTAAATTTAAATGGAAGACTCGTGAACGTGTTTTGCAACATTTACGTTGCATAAATTATTTGCCACAATGATACATCGCATTTTCTTTTATTATAGGTGTGTGCAGCAGTGGTTCCTAAATTGTGGGTTGCGAAAGAGTTGCTTTGCGGGTCATGAGTGAATTTCGATAAATACACATAGGAATAAGCGAATGCTAGATGGGTCGCGGGAAATCGCAGAGGTCTGAAGTGCCTTGCGTTTGAAAAGTTTGGGAACCACTGGTATAAAGTAAATTAACTATTTTAGAAATTTTAAACGAAAATTATCTGAGAAACATTTATAGTTAGTTTATTTTACCGTAGTTAAACAGTAAATTCTAAATTAACGTAGGTTATAAAATAGAGTTTAAGTTTGTGACTTGTGAATAATACTATTTTTATTTATTCATGTTCAATTATATCATTTTTTTTGTTCTAGTTAAGAGCAAAGTGAATTAGCTTGGATTATTTTATATGAAAGTTTCGTTATGTGCATTTTTTCCTTGCCTTATTTGTGGCTCCGCATCAGCATTTATTTTAATATAATATTCTCACAATATGCTGGTTACTTTTAAAGCTTTATTACTTCCAAAACGATATTTTTAAAAATATATATTTATTGCGGTATTGCAGTATTTTAATTGACTTTTATTTAATATTTCAGACTGCCGAAACCATTTTGCATAAAAACAATTTTTTCGAAGGATCTATAGTTCTAGATGCACGCCTTCGAGAAAGAGTATGTATTTAAATGAGAGGTTAAGTATGACAGAAAAATTACGGTACACTTAAAACTTTACATTATTAAATTAAGCAACCTATCTAAAAAAATTAATTTTTTGACGTTGCTTTTATTGTGCTTAAAATTAAATGTTATACTGTATAGTCAACATAGAAAATTATAATGATTCATTTCCCAACAATCTCTTGCTTGAAAATTTACATTTTTGTGTAATGTTGCGTTTAAATATAATTTTTGACGTTCTAACAAAAATTGCATTGTAAATTTTAAAAATAAAGTTTATAAAAAAGTTAATGTAATGTAATTACATCTATCACGAAATTTATTTCTTTACTAATTTTCTGTTTCTGTTTCTAGAAATTTGGTGATGTTGAAGGAAAACACGTGAGTGAACTACGAAGACTCGCTAGTTGTGCGCAGCAAGTGATTCCAAATTACACACCTGCTGGTGGCGAGACTCTTCAAGAGGTAGGTGATTTTAAATATTTATTTTGCGTGTACAGTCTTAATAATTGCTTTACGTGTTGGGAATGATTGAATTAAAAGTGATTTAGGAAATACAGTCGAGTCCGCTTATATAACGACATTTAAGGGACCGCCCAAAAAATGTCGTTATAACCTATTGTCGTTATAACCAGATTATTTAGCATTGCTTGAGTTAGGGTGGGAAAAAATAAAAATGTCGTTATAAGCGAAATGTCGTTATAACCGAGGTCGTTATAAGCGGACTCGACCTGTAGTTAATTTTCGTTCTAATAGCCTGTAGGGTTGTTTTTTTTTTTTTTTGTTTTTTTTAAATTGTTTATAACACTTGATGCGCAATCAATTATTCTATAATTGATCAGATCGATATTCGTCAATTATGAACACATTTACTGTATTTGTACATGAATTATTCTTGTGCATTTGTCAGTGAAATGTCACATTGGAAGAATCGATGATAATGATATTTATTTTTGATGAAATCATTAGAAAAATTACATGTAGTTTTATTTATGTAGCAGACAAGAGTGGTAAATCTTTTTTTTTTTTTAAATTTAAAATTTAAGTAGTGGGAAACATGTGGCGTACGCGTACCCTTGTGCAGGATCAACATGTTTTCCATGTTCTTTTGTACATTTAGACGTACCGGTACTTAAGGGCTGGTTAGAGAGACTTGCATATTTCAGTTGATTGGATGTAGAATTGAACTTTTTGAAGAATGTATGTCCTTGTGGACGAATTGTTTTGTGAATTTTGAAAATCACCTAGCTGTGTTTATCAAGTTCACCACATTCTTCAGCTGAGTGGTGGAATTTAAGCATCGCTTGAGCTTAGAATAGTAGCAACCCGTAGTCAACCAAGCAGTGCATGCTGCTGTAGCTCCCCTCTTCCTACCAGTGAAAATCAATTAAAACGAATCATTTTCTCGATAGGTTCGTGAACGAGCAATTTTATTTTTCCGAGATTTATGCCAACAGCTACAAAAAGCAAGCGACGAACACGCCGATCATCCCGCTTTCCGTTTCACCGGAATCAAACGAAGAAAACCGAATCATTCTCGCGACGACAGTCCGAGCGGCTCCGATTCCAGCGCTGCCTTACCGTTACCATCCAACGACGTAGCTACCTTCAGCAAAGACGCACCGACGACCTCCGAGCACGACAGAACGAGCTTATCTGACGGCATTCCCAGCACAAAACTCCCAAATTCTTCGTCGTCGTCAACTAACGGCGGCGAGCTGAAAATAAAGCCCGAGTACGACAACTGCACCGTCGTAGAGATCGCCAACTTGCTGCCCAGCAGCAACGGGGCGAGCGCCGACCACTTACCGGCTGCTGGGATTTCCGGTGACGGGGAACACAACAAGATGGATGACGTTGAGGGAATCATCACTGCAAACGTTCTGGTCGTCAGTCACGGGGGTCTGCTGAAAGAGCTAGTGCGTTATTTTGTCGAAGACTTGGGGTGTATTCTTCCTCCCTGCAGTCGATTACAGGCGTTCAAGATTAGTCCTAACACGGGTCTGTCAAAGTTTACCGTGACGGTGCACAAAGGGAGCACCACGCCGACAGTCACATGTCAACTGATTCACGACGATAATCATTTGGTGGACTTCGGCTCAAAATACCAGAATTCTGCTAACTAATTTGAAACTGCCTTACCGAGACGGACTTTAATACTAAATTCAGCGTAGCATACAAATTCTGACGACCGGTCTTAGTTGTTTTGTACAGTATGCTATAATTTTAAATTTTGTATCAATATTTCGAAAAAAGGTTATTTTTTGTAAATTTTTTGGAATAGCAGCTCAGAAACGTTGTATGTAACAGTAGCCAAAAATAAACCATTGAAGTATCAAGTTTCAATACTGGATGGAGATTATTATTTTATTTATTTTTAATAATATAACAATGTTGTGGAAATGTAGGTGTGGGCTAAGAAATTCGTTAGGGTTAATTTGATGTTTGTGGCATTTATGTGGACGAAGTAATTAATAATGATCACAAGGTTGAAAAGAGTTGCTTTTCAATATACCGGTAAATAGGGAATTAATTCTCTGTCTGCGTGTTGAAGCTCAATTAACTTTTATCTATGTAAAGACAAGGTCACACGAAATGTGTTCATATTTACAGAAATCAATTTTACAAATTATCTTTTTTTTGAGCCATGTAATGAGAGTTTTGATGCTTAAAAACAAATGAAACTGAGATTTGGATTTGTTAAAGGTAATTTTAATTGGAGTCGCATGATGTAAAATTAAGTATTTAGTTCTTGGAAATTTGACTAGGTCTATAAGAAATGCAGTCATTAACCAGCTGTCACAAATTACTCGCAGGACCTATAAAAAGCAGCACGAAAGAACTAAAACGTTTACTTTGGGATTGTTACGATTATTTCTGGTCTAGTCCTGAAGTCTGGCGAAGAGTGAAAATAGGTCAGGCATTGAAAACTGCAGAACGAAGAGTAGACAGAATTTATGAACCAATGCAAAAAGATCGTGGGCTTAGCCACTCGAGTGAAAGGATGCTGGCTGCAATAAAATAAATTAAATGTTTTCGGGTAGTGTGGAAATTTGGGCCATTTCCAGAACACAAACAGCATAAATTGCACAAACAACACTTTCGCACGACGCAAATTGCTGCCATTCAATCACAATTGTAAAGAAGCGAGTTAGATTCAAAGTGTTTACGTTAAAGTGGGACCAATTCAAAAACAAACTGTAATAATTGTAATGTGTTTAAGAAAATTTATTGAAAAGTAAGTTGACTGAATTGTCAATAGATTGTAAAGAATCAAGGTTAATGGATTTTAATTTTAAAATTTATAGTGAGTCAGAGACTCAGATTTTTATCTTGTTTACTCTTTACTCCTGTAAAACGATGGCTGAGATACTATACTGTAAATCATTTATTTATTTATTTATTAATATTTTACCAGTCATGAGAGTATTGTTGATATCGTACACAAAATGATGAGTGAAGTTGGAATGCTTTGGAGGGAAGCTAACTTCTAACAGTGCTTTATCCTTCTTCCATACATCAGCTGCCACAACAAGTGTGCGTTCCAATAATTCTTCATGGAACTGCTGATGTCAACAAAGTAAATTAAATAATCATCAGCTTCGACTTAATTGTTAAGCAATTTCGTCAGCTTCATCGTACATATAAAAACCGAAGTGTTAGATATCTGTGAACTGATAATTCAACAGATAAAAAGTGGTGGCGCCACTAGACTATCAATTCTACGGGTTCTGGTGCTTGATTCCCGTCATTAAAATAAAAAAATACACTCAAACAAGAATTGAAAAATATTTTGAAAAATTGCCAAGTTAAACAGACCCTGACTAGTTATGAGCAAATTGATTACGGAAAATCAATATGACGCTATCAAGGTAATGGGTTGCCCAGTCATTACATCATACAGTCCTTGGGAAAAGAAGATTTTTTTTCCATCCTACCCTCTGTAAAGTGAAAAGAGCCATTTGTCTGCCCTTGATTTTTTTTCCCCATTGCGGCTATCACCGTCAATTGCTGGTTGCAAAACATTTTTTTATGTTTGTTTTTAGCTTTCTTTCTTTACTTTGCCACCTAAAAGAACGTACTTTGATGAGGGTATTAAATAAAGCTGTGAATTTTCAACTTATCTTTCGTCTTTTTTGGGGATGTAGAAAACTGATACTCAATTGCTTCTTTCGCATATGCGGGTTATTTCGGGTTTAAGAACCCGAAATAAATTGGGGCACATGTCCGAAGGGTGGGAATAACTTCTTGAGATGTACAGTATAAATAGACAGAGAAAAAGTTTAGATTTAATGAGAAGCGCAGAGAAGCCCAACATGGTTTGCAATAATGCATGGACTGGATTTATAAAATTGAAATATTAATCAACTAGTAAGCAGCCTGTGCTACACAGGCTTTTTGCTAAATTCCACCCTCCACACCCCACCCCTACCCCACACCCCTCGCCCCACCCCACACCCTCTACACCTCACATTCCCTACACCTACACATCTCCTACACCTACTGGTACATCCGACATTCCTCATCCACATCTCACTCTGGCACTTCATGTTCTCTGTATCTCACTCTTCCCGGTTGGTGGTATTTTGTTCTGTATGTTGCCAGGTTGCTTGTTATTGTTAAGCTCGTTCGTTGGTATTATTTCCTTTTGTTATTATTTTTACTTGAAGTTTCGTTAGTGTTATTTCGTTGCTTGGTTGTTATTGTTGTTTAGTTCGTTATTATTCTGAGGTTAGATGGTGGTGCTGGAGACTCTCTCTTTTGTTATACCGTCATAGCTTACTGCAACAATAACTTACTCTACTCCCATATCCATGACTTAAGCAGCGATTGTAAGTAGGTGACAAAAGATCCTCCCTCAAGACTTTTTCTTTTATTATATAGAATAGATAAATAAATCAATAAATTTTATTTTTTTGAAATAATAATAATAATTATAATTATAATTATAAAACTGCCATAGAAATGTTTACACATTATCGCAATAATGGAAAATTTTGTATTTTTTCCTTCTACGCAGCCAGAAATAAATTTCACGCAAGTGTGCTTTTCTGAGTAAACGAAGATCGTCTACTCTGCAGTGTTGACGGGAAACTTATATAAATTAACGACAAACTGAATTCCCATAATGATTTGTTGAAATTGCCGTTAAACGAAGCTTTGGAGGGTGATAAAATAAAGGCTAAATTGGATTAATTTCGACTTTGGAATAAAACAGCAAAACTGCAATTTACAAACGGAATAATTTTGGAAAGTAGTTGCAATTTTAGCTGTATTTTGGAATATAATCAATGCTGTTATCAGGTGTTCTTAATGCTATGTTTTGAAAACAGCTGCTGAATAAAAAATCATTGCGTTTTCTCTGCAGTAATCGTTAAAATCGCAATCTTGCATTGACCAACAGTCAATACAATGAATAAATAATTTAACCGGAATATTGCAAGTGTTAGAATGACCG